>VNJW01010862.1:0-77959 GCA_008042615.1 Drosophila auraria | reverse complement strand
TGCCCCCGCAACCAAAATCCTACTAAATTGTAATCACTACAGCCAACTCGCCTCCCTCAGGCGGGGTTTTTGCGTTGCACTCAATCCTTCCCTGCCAAACCCATAAAATCCATCACACTCTTCCAGAGCAGAATGCCAGCTCAAATTCTCATCCAAAATAGAAATGAGAAGGGAAAATGAATAAGGGAACGGGTAGAGCCGGTGTAATCCGAAACCGTATCTCTGCAATTGTCTATGCTTTGCTCAACCCTCTGGTGTGACGCGGTATCGACCCCACATAAGTAACCCGGCAAACAGGGAAGGGGCCTGCATGATTCCGCTTTCAATTCTCGATCTGGCATTCATCAATGAAGGCAGTGCCGCCGCAGAGGCGCTTCAGCGTAGCGCGGACCTTGCTGTGCATGCAGAGGGTTTAGGGTTCCGTCGCTTCTGGCTCGCGGAACATCATGCGATGCCCGGCATTGCTTCCGCCGCGACCGCTGTGGCAATTGGATATGTTGCTGGAGCGACGAAAACCATTCGGGTGGGGGCAGGTGGCATCATGCTGCCCAATCACGCACCACTTGCCGTCGCCGAAGCGTTCGGAACACTGGACTCTCTCTATCCCGGACGGATCGACCTTGGATTGGGGCGAGCACCCGGTTCCGATCAGGCGACCATGCGGGCACTGCGGCGTGATTCCGGCTCTGCCGATCGTTTCCCTCAGGATGTTGCGGAACTACTGCATTATTTTGAGAAGCCCCAACCGGGTCAGACGGTTTTTGCTGTGCCGGGAGCCGGGCTGGATGTGCCCGTCTGGCTGCTCGGTTCTTCCCTGTTCTCCGCGCATCTGGCCGCAATCATGGGCCTGCCGTTTGCTTTCGCCAGTCATTTTGCACCGGATCTGATGGAAGAGGCTCTGGCTCTTTATCGTCAGCGTTTTGAACCGTCAGAACGTCTTCAGAAGCCTTACGCCATGCTTGCCGTTAATGCGATTATTGGAGAAACACCTGCTGAGGCGCAGCATGCAGCGACTTCTCTGGAGCAGCATTTTGTTGCGTTACGCCGAGGGCGTCCAACGCAATTTCCAGCACCTCGCGCTGTTTCATGGAGCGAGCAGGAACAGGCTCTTATCGACAGAACCCTGCGTTATACGTTTACAGGAACGGCAGATGTCGTGGCCGAAGAAATTTCCGCTTTTATAAAACAGCATCAGCCGGACGAACTTATGATCGGAGCGCCCCTTTTCTCACAGGCTTCGAGGCGGGCAACCCTTACCGGCATTGCGCAGAAGCTGATAGATCGTCAGTCAGTGGACATTTCGTGATTTTGCCGCCAGATGTTCAGATCTGGAACCTTGCTGATCTATGCTAATGTCTTGCAAATAGCGGTATCTGACGCCCGCAAGTCTCTATGGTCATAGCCCTCACACGCGGAACGTAATTCGCAGGAGTGATCGTCTTGGGGGCGTCCGATAACGGATATGCTCAGGCGAGCGAGTGCGTTTATATATCAGGAGTTTGACGCAATCCACTCCAGTTGGTCCTTGATTGCTGTCCGGGCCAGAGCCGCCATGTCGAGGGCTTCGAGAAAAGAATGCGTGGCACCTTTATAGACGCGTGCGGTTACATCATTGCCGTGTTCTTCTAGCTGATGGGCAATGGCGTGGCTTTCATCAGAAAGCACGTCACATTCTGCAATTGTCAGAAAACATGGCGGAAGAGCATGGAGGTCTGCCGCGAGCAGATGTGCCTGAGGGTGTGTGCGCGAAGGTGCTTCTGGGATATAGCGTTTCCAAAAGAATACCATTTCATCACGGGTCAGCATGTATTCGGGGCCGCTATAGGCATCGAAGGAAGCATTCTCGCAACGAGAATCATAGACGCCGTAGCTGAGCAGCAGGCCGTTTAGCTTCAGAGCACGCGTGTCTCTCAGGGCAAGTGCTGTAGCAAGACTAAGGTTAGCCCCTGCTGAATCCCCACCGAGGAAGAGGGGCAGAGTTCCAATGTCTCCAGCAAGATCTTTGGCAAGCGTGCTGATTGCAGCGGTAATTTGATGGAGCGCGGTCGGGAAGACATGTTCTGGTGCGAGCGCATAATCAAGCGCGATGACCAGCAGATTTCCCTGATCGGCATAGGCTCGTGTCAGTCGATCATGCGTATCGACGCCAAAAATCGTCCATCCACCGCCATGTAGATAAAAGAGCATGCCCGTGATTTTACCGGCAGGACGATAGATCCGATATTTCATGGGTGGTGAAACACTCTCCATCTTGCCTTCGCTCATGATGACGCCGGGGGTTGGCAGATTGGGCAGAGTGGCGCGGCCCTGAGCAGCAAGACGACGTGCGGTCTCTGGTGGGAGGGTTTCAAAAGGAGGAAAATCCCGGCTCACATCAGCCATGTGACGGCGAAAGGCTGCGATTTCTGGGTCAATCTTGCTCATGAAATACTTTCTTCGGGTACGGTCAGATCTTGTTTTGGGCTGCTCTTATTGACTATGCGCGCCCGGATAACGCTCAGTACACATCCTGCTGTGACGTAAAGAAGCAGGAAAATGGCGGCTGCAGGGTGCCCCATCCGCGCTTGCTGCCAGAGCCCGGCAAGGACGACGCCAATTGTTGTAAGGGATAAGAATAAGGCGCAGACGGGTATGATGCCGAGCCATAATCCGCCGACACGCACACCGCCCAGAGGCAGGCGGAAGGGCCGGACCATGTCAGGTGCGGTGACCCGCATACGCATGACGCTGAGTGCAACACCGGCGAAGGCAACCATTGTGCCGATGCTGACCAGATCAGCCAGAATGCCAATCGGGAAGAGTGCTGCCAGCAGGCCTGCCGCACCGGCTGTCAGCGCAATGCCGTGTCCTGGCGTGCCGTGGCGGGGGTGCAGCCGGGTGAACCAGTTGGGCATAAGCCCATCACGGGCCATGGCAAAGCAAATGCGCGAATGGCCATAGGTATTAGCCAGCATGACAGAGGCGAGCCCCGCTAACGCGCCGACCCGCAACAGCATTCCGATACCGGGATAGCCAACATGCGCCATGGCGAAGGCGACCGGATCTGGCACATTCAGCGTGCGAAACGGCACGAGGCCTGTCAGCACAAGAGAAACCAGCGCGTACAGTAACGCACTGACAGTCAGTGTGCCGATCAGTCCGATCGGGAGGTCACGGGCGGGTTTGCGTGCTTCTGCGGCTGCGGTGGCGACGGTATCGAAGCCGAGATAAGCGAAGACGACGACGGACGCTGCCCGCAAAAAGCCGGATGCGCCATAGCGAAACGGCCCTTCAGACGGAGGCAGAAAGGGGTGCCAGAGAGCAGGCTGGACATGGCGCGCGCCGATCAGCAAAAACGTCAGCAATACACTTATTTTTACAACAACCAGCACGGCATTCGCACGGGCGGATTCCCGCACACCGCGCATCAGTATCCCCCCGACAATCAGCAGGGCGAGGAGTGCAAGAGCATTGGTATGAAAGCCACCAGTCGGCAGATTGGTCGGGGCGGTTCCGGCAATGCTCGCCTGTGTTAGCGCCTGCGGGAGGTCAATGCCGAACTCATGCAGCAGGCTCATGAAATAACTTGCGAAGCCTGTCGAGACTGCGGCGCCGGCCAGCAGAAATTCCAGCGTGAGAGCCCAGCCGACCCCAAAGGCGGCAACTGGACCAAATGCGCGGGCAACATAACTATAGGACGCACCCGCTATTGGCATGGCGGTTGCGAGTTCCGCGTAGCAAAGGCCGGTGAGGCCGCAGGCCGCAGCGGCGGCTACAAAGGCGAGGGTGACTGCTGGCCCTGCGTATTCCGCCGCTGCCACCCCAGGCAGGATATAGATCCCGGCTCCTACCACGCAGCCCACCCCGAGCAGGAGGAGATCCACCGGCCCAAGGGCGCGATGGAGGGAAGGGGCTCCTGTTTTTATCTCTGCGGCCATAGTGTCTCCTGCGCCAGATTACAGATGCCAGTTCAGCGTCATTCCGACAGACTGCGGCGGGATGAAATAATACTGGTTTACGAGCGCGCTGCCATTATCATAGCCCATGCTGAGCCCGTGGGAATTGCCAACATTCTTGGCGTAGAGGCTGAGGTCGAGCTGCCCTTTGGGGACGTGAAAATGTCCGGTCAGCTGGAAGTCTACGGTATTGTAATTGCCGATCCGCATGCTGTTGCCAAGCAGGCCCGGTGCGGAGCCGCGATAGTGATGAATAACGGAGAGCGTGGGCTCATGCGGTAAATCTACAGCCGCGTAGCTGAGAATTTCGCTGAACTGCCATTTCGGGCTGGAGGCCAGTTGTGATCCTGAAGGAATGACACCCCCGGACGTAGAGACGGACTGCGTTGTGTGCGCATCATCATACGTACCGTTTATACGGAGTTGAAGCCCTTTGATCGGTGTGATCCATGTTGCACTCAGTTCCGCGCCCCGGCTAACGGAGGCCCCCACGTTTGCGCCATAGGTCAGGCCGTCAGGCCGCAACAGGCGCGCCTGCATGTTGCTCCAGTCAATCCAGTAGAGCGTGGGCTCGATCAGCAGGTGATGGTGAAAAAGGTTGAGACGCGCACCAACTTCGTAATTTTTCAGCGTGTCCGACCGTGTGCCGCGGGGCGTGGGGTAGGCGGCATTGTAAATTGTCGAATTGGGCGTGCCAAAACGATAACCTTCCGAAAACAGGAAGTAGAACATCATCTGCTTGTTTGGTTCATAACGCAGCGCAACCTTCGGGAGCGCGCTTGTCTGCGAGGTGCTGGAGGCCGTGCGGTTGAGCAGGCTGCCGTTGCTGCTGTAGGCAAGGTAGCCGGGCGTCTCGCTCGAGGTTTTTTCTGATGCGTTAAAGACGCGGGCGCCGCCTGTCAGAGTCAGTCCTTTGAAAATTTCGTAGGAGGCTTCACCAAAAATGGATTTTTCAGTGCCATCGTAATTTGCTGTGCCCCAATACCAGCTGTCACCCTGCGTTAGCTGCGGCACGAGAGATGCGCCATACAGGCCGGAAATAAAGGACTGAACATTGTCAGTCATGACATTGTCTTCAATCCGCTTCCATGTTTCGTAATAGGCTGCGCCAATCAGCCAGTTAAAACGCGAGTGCTTGCTGGAGGCAAGACGCAGTTCATAATACATGGACTTGCTGTCGCCTGTTTCATTGAGCGTTGTGTTCCCCCCGCCCATCGTATCTCCGTAATACGGGGTATAATCGGTGGTGGCGTTTTTTCCTTTACGGGTGAACGCTCCCATCGCGCTCAGTGTGGCAAAGGAGAAATCATGATCGTAGCGTAGTTCATGCATCTGGATCTGTGTGCGGAGCGGTTCCTCAATATGGCGCTGCTTCTGATAATCAGGCAACGCTGCAAGCGAATAGGGATCATCTGAAATATCGGAACTCTGGGCGATATAGGTGTAGGCGATCTTGTCGGCATCCGTGGGCGTATAGACAACGCTTGCGCGGGCATTGCGCGTGTATCCGGTATTGGTATTGCGGCCTATGCCTAAGTTTGTGATGTAGCCGGGGTCCTGCCGGTATCCAAGCACGCCGCGCACGGCAAGTTTGCCCTTGATGATCGGCATGTTGAACATACCTTTTTCGCCGTAGCCAACTTCATGACCGGGCATCCCGACGATGGAGGACTGGGCTGCGGCGTCAATCTTGCCCGTGTCAGCCTGATTTGGGATGTAGTCAATCGCACCACCCAATGTTGCGGAACCAAAGAGCGTGCTTTGCGGACCACGCAGGGCTTCCACGCGGGCGACGTCAAACGTATCGATATCCGGCACGGCAATGGCAAAGCCGGGTTCAGAAAGCGGAATGTCGTTCAGAAAATAGCCGGTAGTGCCTTGCCCCTGATCAATGCCAGCGGTGGTGGCAATACCCCGGAAAGTGATGGTCGACAGGCCGGGTAGCGACTGGTTGAATGTTGCTCCCGGAATTTGCGCGATATAGTCGCTATAAGACTGCGCATTGATTTTTTGCAGGAATTTTCCGGAAAGCACGGTGACGGAGTTCGCCACATCATGAGTGGATTGCTGCCGCCGTTCCGCTGAGACCGTAATGGATTCCAGCGTATCAGGCTGTTCCTTTGCCGCTGCCCGGTTGTTCATATGGGGTGCGGCTGGCTGGCGGACGACCGGACGCGCGGCCGGAGCCTGGCGGGCTGGATGTGCGTGGTGTTTTGAATCTGTTTCAGTCTGGGCCAGCACTGTTCCGGGATAAGCGGAAACAGCGGCCAGGAGCAGAAGCCGAAAACGGGGGCGGAGTCTGGAAAAAGAGCTGTTAATCATGAGGGCTCGTTCCTGAAGAGAGCTGACACAGGGAGCAGTCGGTAACGTGATGGGTCGGCTCAGAGATATTTCTGAAGCCAGGTGAGAACCTGTTGCTGCACGTCGATCTCGGTATCGAGCCCGACACTGCCGCCAAACCAGTGGGGTGCGCCGGGGTAGTGGATAAAGCGTGCCGTTTTTCCGCTTTCATGCAGGGCCGCGTAGAACAGGCGGCTCTGGAGTGTGGGTACGCGTGTGTCCGCATCACCATGCAGGAGCAGGACCGGCACAGTGACGTTCTGGACGAAGCTGAGTGGTGAATGGGCGGAATACTCGCTTTGGTGGGTCAGTGGGTCACCAAAGTAGGGCGGGATGAAGCTGAGGCCGACATCGGTGCTCATGGCCATCGTCATAAGGTCGGCAATGCCTGCACCCGCAATGAGTGTTTTGAACCGGTCATTATGTCCGGCAGCCCACATGCCCATGAAGCCGCCATAACTCCAGCCGCCCAGTGCAAGGCGCGCCGGGTCGGCAATGCCGTCTTTTTCAAGGTGATCGACGCCGCTGAGGATATCCTGATAATCCTTGCCGCCCCAGTCACCCCGATTGGCGGCGCTAAACGCGGGGCCGCCGCCTTCGGAACCGCGAGGATTGGGCATGAACACCGCAATGCCGTGGGAGGCAAGCATGCGCGCCCAGTTGTGCCATGAGCCAAGCCATCCATCGTACCAGGCCTCCAGCGGACCACCGTGGATTTGCACGAAAAGCGGCATTGGCTGATGCGGCTTAGCATCCGGTGGCAGCACGAGAATGCCGGAAAGATCAAGTCCGTCCTTCGCCTTCCAGTGGATGATGCGCTGCTCTCCGAGGGGCCATTGGGCCACGCCCGGATTGCTGTGCGTCAGTTGCTGCGCGTGTCCCTTGTGGTAAAGCCAGACCTCATCCGGCGTTGTGCGGGTTGACGCTGCCAGGGCGATGTCACCGCTCTTGTCACGGGAGAAAGAGAAGACCTCCCCCATAACCGTTGCGATCTCGGTCGGTTCGGCCGTGCTGGCGTGATCGAACGCCACATGGGCCAGATGTGTTTCCACACCTTTAAAGCCAAGAACGGTCAGGCCATGCCCGTCAGTGTCCCACGCGGCACGCAGGATTGTGCCACCCCATGCGGACGCAATGGGTTCACGCTTTCCCGTTGCAAGATCAACGGTTCCAACAAGACCATCAATGCCGTCCTCTGAGAAATACCCATAGACGACGGTGTTCCCATCTGGGGAGAAAGAGGCGTGCACAGCCGTGGCGTGGCCGGGCAGGGTGTACAGCACCGTGCCATCTGGTTTGATGACGGATTGGGTTGAGCGGTACCAGTAGTATTCAAGCCCACCTTCTTTACCGCTGCGGATAATGAGGCATTGCCCCTTCGGCCCCCAGTCCACGTCAAAGATGAAGGGATCGGGCGTCGGGACGGTTCTGCTCTTCAGGCTGGCGACGTCAAGCAGGATCAGGTGGCTGGTACCGCTGCGCCCTTCTTCCGTCGCGTTATGCGGGAGCGCAGGCGGTGCTTCATGGGTGATGATCGCAATGGAACGGCCATCAGGTGCCCATGTGAAGGTGACGGGCGTTCCCGTCAGTCCGGGAATAGTGCGTGTTTTCCCGCTTTTGATGTCGAGCAGTACGAGGCGTGGCCCATGCGCTGTGCCGGTTGCATGCGTGCGGAGGAGGGCTAGCGTTGCACCATCGGGAGACCAGCGTGGGTGATGGTCCCCTGCGAGTGTACCGCGCAATTGCTTCGGTTCTGCGTGTGAACCGGGCGTGACGGCCCATAGCTCCGGTGCTGTCGGTGCGGTGTGGCTGGAGGGGGTGATGCGGCTGTAAAGGATCTGGTGGCCGTCAGGCGCGATCTGGGCATCAGAGACCTGCCGCAGTGCTGAAATGTCTTGCGGTGTGATCGGATGCGATGCTGCCAATGCGGGGGATGAGACCAGCAGAGTGATCAGTGCAGAGGAAAGTATCCGGACAGACGCAGTGCGTCCCACTCCCGTGGGAAATACTTGAGCAGTGCGTATTGTATTTTTATAACGCAAGGCAGGCATGACCTTTGGGCTATTGTGATCCTGCCCTGATCCTGTCGCAGATTGTTGTCTATCCGGAACATCCAATTTTTGAACGGTGACGGGTCCACGTCATAAGCGTGGTTTTTCCTAAGGCAGACGGCTCGCCTGTTTGAGAAGACGCAAGGCATGACGTGTCTTCTCGGCGTTCATGCTGGCAAATCCGATCCGTAATCCGCGGGGCGCTTCCGGTCGTGCCTTATAGGAGTCCGACCCTGCGAAGCGAAGAGCCAGAGCAGCAGCGTTCCGCTCTATCCGGTCTAGTATGGTGGTATCGGCAAACCGGAGCCAGAAGGCCAACCCCCCTTTGGGCGGTATGAAGGTAATGGAAGAACCGAATTCTTCCGTCAGCGCCAGAGCAAAGGCGTCCCGGCGTTCTGCATAAAGGCGGCCGGCCTTGCGGGCATGGCGGCGTAATTCGCCTTCTTCAATCAGCGCACCGACCGCTTCTTCCGTCACGATATTGCCCATCCCGTCTACAATCGAGACATGGTGCGCCAGAGCCTCAATCACCGCGGCAGGCGCCACAACATAGCCCAGCCTTAAAGCCGGAATAGCCAGTTTGGAGAGGGAGCCGACATAAATCACACTTTCCGGGGCGTAGCTTGCCATCGGTAATAAAGGCTGTGATTCAAAATGAAATTCGTGATCGTAATCGTCTTCAAGAATTGCAAAACCGTAGCGGCGCGCCAGTTCAATAACTTTTAGTCTCCGGTCAGGATGGAGCGAGACTGTTGTTGGAAACTGGTGATGCGGTGTCAGAAAAACGAACGCGATGCGCTGCGTGGCGCAAAGCGCTTCGAGTGCCGTGACATCTGCGCCGTCCCCATCCAACCCGATTGTCCGGAGGTCTGCCCCCAGTGCCTGAAAGGCCATGACGGCAGGCTCGTAAGTGAGTTCCTCCACAACAACAACGTCACCGGGGCGGATCAGTGTCATGGCGGCCAGAAAAATACCGTGCTGACTGCCACGTGTGATGCAGATATTCTCCGCGTTAACAGGCAGCCCCCGCTCCGTTTTCAGCATGGTCGCGATTGTCTGGCGCAGGGAGGCCGAGCCACGCGGATCAGCATAAGACAGGCGATTATAACGTGAGACTTTGCTCAGGGCACCACGGTAGGCGCGCGCCAGGACATCGGCGGGAAACAGCCGCCCATCCGGTGAGCCCTCATCAAGTTTGACACCGTGATCTTCCAGCACCGCAAGGGCGCGTTCCGGGGCTGCGATATAGCGAAAACCAACCTGTGACGAAGCAGTTTTTTCCGTATCAGCTTTCTTGTCGGGACGGGAGGATGCGCACCGTACCGGCAATGTCGCGGAGACCTGTGTGCCGCTGGTGCCGGATGTTTCAATCCATCCCTGAGCAACGAGTTCCTCAAAGGCCAGAACAATTGTCTTGCGGTTAACGGCCAGCGCATCCGCCAGCGCGCGGGTGCTGGGGAGATAGTCTCCCGCTGAAAGGCGGCCCCGTTCAATTTCCTGCGTAACTGCGTTGGCAATCTGCAGGTAAAGCGGCTGAACGGATTGCGGGTCCAGAGTGATATCAAGCGGTACGCGCCGGGGACGAAGCATCAGATGATGTTCCCACTCAAAAATACAAAACGAGACTGCGGACAGATTTTTCTTATGGCCCCCTGCTCGTGAAACAATTGGCTCTTGTCGTGCCCAGCAAGGTGCGTGAAATGGAAAAGAGCATCCGCGCTGTCACTATAAACAGGCAGTCTGGATATCCTGACGGGCCGCGGCAGTAAAGCACGATCCGTAAGCGCAAATTTCCATTCTTCCTGAAGTGTGCCGACCAGAAACATGAATGACCTTATAGCACAACTGATTGGTGAATATCCCCTTGCAGCGGTGAGTGGTCTTTCTACCGCCGATGGGATGCCGGTTCATCTTCCCCTGATTCTGGAACCTTCCGGTCAGCCCCGGGATTTGTCGCACGCGCGCCTTATCGGTCATATGGCGCGGCGTACTCTCACAAGACCGCCCAAAGCCGGGCCGATCGCTGTGGAGGTTATGTTTTCTGGCCCGCAGGGCTATGTGTCGCCGGAAGTGGCGGAAGATCGCAGCTGGATACCGACATGGAATTATGCACGAGTCTGGGCGCGCGGAGCCCTGCGTTTTTCCGAGAATCTGACAGGATCAGGTCTTGAGTTGCTGGTCGACGCAATGGAGAAGGCGCGCGCAAAACCCTGGCAGATCAGTGAGAGTGGGCCACGTGCAGAGACGCTCAAGAAACATATTATTGGCTTTGAAATTACGAATCTCACCTTCCGCCCGTCCTTCAAGCTGGGGCAGGGTGAAACTCCGGCAGTGTTCGATAAAATTGTAAGCAATCATCCGGACAGAGATCTCGCGCGCTGGATGCGGCTGCACGCAGATTCAACGTCCTCTGTGCAGGTTCTTCAGGAAAATCCTGCCTGAAAGTTAGTGACTCTCTGGCCGCCCCTTCCCGGATCATGGCGTCATGCAGTGCGGCAGGCCGCCTTTTTGCCGCGTCCTTTGTGTACGGACAGACGATGATCCGTCTTGTCCTGTAGGCGTATATCATCAGGCGTAAGAGACAGCTTTGCGGAGGACTCCGTAAGCATAGTCGTCAGGGCACGATGCGCATTTGCCGTGTAGTGCATGGTGTCGGGGCGTGCCGGGCTGGCGGCCAACCGTGCAGAGTTCTTTCTGGATGTGGCGAGCGGGCCGTTTTACGGTTTCAACCGTGATAGAGGCCCTGTCTCATATGAGGGGAGGAGCGAAGGCTCCGACCCCTCTTCGGAGAGAGGCTTCATAACACTGACATATCAAGCAGGAGGCGGGCCACCGTTCCGGCATGGGCGCTCGGACCGGGCGGCGCGAAGGCCTGTCCTGCGACGAAAACCCCCTCCATCAGCAGCACCAGACCAGCGGTCAGCGCCTCAGGGTCGCGTGCGTTCAGAAGTGCCACGCGAGACGCAATCCAGTCGGCCATTGCCTGTTTGAGTCGCGCGGCCTCCCGGCGGACAGGATGATCGCGATCAGGGAACTCAAGAATTGCATTTGTCAGCCCACAGCCCCGATAGGTCGGGCTGGAGGCCCGTTCAGCCAGACCGTCAAAATAAGCAAGGATCTGGCCGCGTGGATCGTCGGGAAAATCGGCCTCGGCCTCCTCGAAGCGCGTCCGACAGGTTCCGTAGAATTCATCAAGATACACCGCAGCCAGCCCGTCTTTGGACTCATAGGCACGGTAAAGAGACGGCTTGGTAACGCCCGCGTTCTGCACGATCTCTTCGACGCCAACGCCGCGTATTCCGTTGTGATAGAACAATTCGCGTGCTGAATTCCGAATCCGTTCGGCGGCGCTGACGCCGGGTGTGGGTCGCTTCATAATCTATTTCCGCTTGACGATGTTACCGATCGGTACCTAGGCTCAGTAAAGTGTAACTTACCGGTTAGTCATATGAGCAGAAATCTTCCCATCCGCAAGGGTGCCGTCTTTGTGGTCGTCGTGGTGCTCACCTTTCTCTCCTTGCTGGTGTCGGCCGGTGTGCGCTCAACGCCCGGCGTCCTGATGATGCCCCTGCAAATGGAGTTGGGGTGGAGCCGCACCACGGTTTCGTCGGTCGCCGCTTTTGGCATTTTCCTCTACGGCTTTGTGGGGCCGTTCTCCGCGGCGCTGATGCAGTCAATTGGAATCCGGCGCACGCTGATCGGGGCGCTCCTGCTGATCGGTGCGTCGTCCGGGCTTTCACTGTTCATGACAGCGCCGTGGCAATTTTTCCTCACATGGGGGCTGCTAACCGGTCTTGGCACCGGGGCCGTTGCCATGGTGCTTGGCGCTACGGTCGTCAATCGCTGGTTCGTGGCGCGTCGCGGCACGGTCATGGGGCTGCTCGCGGCAAGCACGGCAACAGGGTCGCTGCTGTTCCTGCCTCTACTGGCGTCCCTCGCGCAGACGCATGGCTGGCGCGGGCCGGTCGTCGCTGTCACGGTGGTGTGTCTGGGTCTTGTGCCGCTCGTCGCGCTGTTCCTGCCTGAACACCCTGAGCGTCTGGGCTTCGTGCCGCACGGGGCGGAGGAGGGATATGTTCCTCCCGCGCGCCCGTCACGCCATCCGCTGCATATCGCCATATCGGCGCTCCGTGACGCGATGGTGATGCGGGATTTCTGGTTATTGTTCCTGACATTTTTCGTGTGCGGCTTCACGACAAACGGGCTGATCGGCACGCATTTTATCGCGATCTGTGCGGATCACGGTGTCGGCGCGGTCCCGGCGGCGGGGTATCTCGCGCTTATGGGGTTCTTTGACCTGTTCGGCACCACGGCCTCGGGCTGGCTCACCGACCGGATGGATGCGCGGCGGCTGCTTTTTGCCTATTACGGCCTGCGGGGCCTGTCGCTGATGGCGCTGCCGTTTGTAGACTTCCATGGTGCAAGCCTGACGCTGTTTGGCGTGTTTTATGGGCTGGACTGGATTGCGACAGTGCCACCAACCTTGCGTCTCGCTAATGCCGCCTTTGGCGAGGCACGCGCGCCGGTTGTATTTGGATGGATCGTGTTCGGGCATCAAATCGGCGCGGCTCTGGCTGCATCGCTTGCCGGTGTGCTGCGTCAGGCACAGGGAAGCTATCGTGACATGCTGCTGATGGCCGGGCTTGCCGGATTGGTCGCAGCACTGATGGCACTGCGGATTGGGCGTTCTCCGTCGAAAGGCGTTGCCCTTGCGGCGGAGTGAGGTGATCCGACGCATCCCCCTGCTGCTTCCTGATTGACCATGCTGCTGCGCTGGATTTATTTCGGGCACCAGTCACGCATTGTCAGAAAAACGCGCGTAAAAACACCTGTTAATCTTGATGGGTTCTCAAATTGTAATTGCCGTGATCAAATCCCAAATCCCAAATCCCAAATCCCAAATCCCAAATCCCTACCGTAATAGCACCCATCCATCGGTTGCACGCCGGATCTTTCTGTTCCACATGTCCGGCTTACAGTACCAAACGCACCGCGGCTGATTATCAGACAATAAATATCAGCGCGTCGTTGGGTTAAAGCTGCAAACTTCAATGCTTAGCCGCTCATGCAATGGCCTTCAGTTCAGACTGGTATCCCGCAGTCAGACGACTAAAAATCGACGATCTCCACGCTTGCCGTTGAAGAGATTTATAGAGAGCAAAGAAGATGGAAATACCCGACTCTTTTTTGCTCCATCAGGACTTTAGCCTGCTGTCTCGACAAGAACGACTTCGACATCCGTAAGGGCGCGAACTTTGAGAATATCTATCTCCGAGAGTGCAGCCCCATCGCCTTCACTAATTTTTCTGCCTTCAATCTCAACCGAGCCTTTGGCAACCACAAGGTAGGCAAGTCTTTCCGTGCCAAGATGGTAGTCAGCTATCTGATCTTTTCTCAATGTTGCCCCAAGCACACGTGCATCGGCGTGAATGGGAAGGGCATCGCCGTCATTCTGGAAACCTGATGCCAGAGTAAAAAATTTTCCAGCACTGTCGTCTTTCGGAAAAGCACGAGCGCCCCATGACGGTGCGTGACCTGCCTGATTGGGCATGATCCAGATCTGGAAGATCCGTGTTGTGACATCCTCCAGATTATGTTCGCTGTGTCGGATGCCCGTTCCTGCGGACATAACCTGCACATCTCCGGCCACAGTGCGCCCTTTATTGCCAAGGCTGTCCTGATGCGTGATAGCGCCCTCACGAACATACGTGATGATTTCCATATTTTCATGCGGATGAGTACCAAAGCCGGTGCCCGGTGCGATGGTATCATCATTCCAGACGCGCAGACTGCCCCAGTTCATACGGCTGGGATCATAGTAATGGGCGAAAGAAAAATGGTGCCTTGCATCCAGCCAGCCGTGGTTGGCGTGGCCAAGTGTGTCATAGGGGCGGACTTCAATCATAACATGCTTTCCCGATTTGGTGCGTAAGTGTCTGATGAGACGTTAAGCACGGGCGAGTATGGAGGATATAGAAATCATGGAAAGATATCGTTTCCATTTTTGTGATATGGAGTATTTTGTATCCAGAAAATGCAAACACGTTCTGATAAACACGATATAGACATTACCCTTATCAACTCTTTCGCGAGATCGTCTGATGCGCCTCCCTGATTTTGAAGCATGGGCTATTTTTGCAAAAGTCGCTGAACTCGGTTCGTTTGCCCGCGCAGCAGAAGAAATCCAGCTTTCCAAACCCACCGTATCCAAAGCGGTAGGTCGTCTGGAACAAACACTCGGCGTTGCACTGTTTAATCGGAATTCCCGCCACCTGTCTCTTACAGAAGCGGGGCGGACGGTGCTGGGGCACGCGAACCGTATTCTGGTGGAAGCAGAGGCAGCGGAAACAGAAGCACGCGGAGGCACGCAACGGCCTTCCGGGCTGATCAGGATTGCGGCCCCTATGTCTTTCGGCATAGGCCATTTGTCGCCTGTTTTACCTGCGTTTTTTGCCAAATACCCGGATATTGATGTGACTGTCGATTTCAGTGACACGCTCGTGGACTTCGTGGCGGAAGGATACGATGTCGCACTCCGTATTGCGTCTCTTGCAGACTCTGCGTTGCGGGCACGGAAACTCTGCGAAGTTCAGCTTTTACTGGTGGCAAGCTCTGCTTATCTGGATCGGGTGGGCCGACCTGAGCACCCACGGGATCTTGAAGCTCAAAAAAGCTTTGTCTACACTAATACGTCAGCGCCGGGAAAAATTCGCCTTCAGCATAATAAAAATGGAAAAGAATTTGTTCTGACGCAAACTTCCAGATTCCGTGCAGATAATGCGGAAGCGTTTCTTCCTGCCTTGAAGGCCGGACTGGGCTTTGGTCTGTTTCCCGAATTCATGGTAGGGGAAGGTCTGGCATCCGGCCTTTTTGAGCGGATCCTGCCGGACTGGCATGCGCCGTCTATTGCGCTGTATCTCGTCACGCCATCCAGCGCGCTCAGACCAATGAGGGTTACGGCTTTGCTGGATTATCTTGTGGAATGTTTTAGTCAGCCGGGATGGTTGAGGCAGGCAAAATAAGCATGTGATTCGGGCACAAGATTTGTCTGTTTCTATATTCTAAAAAATTCTCTTTGAAAGAGAATCCCCATGCCATTGATGAATGACATGGGGTGGCAATTAAGCCTTCCTGAATTGAGGCACTATTCTCAGCTCAGTTTTCTGGCAATACTCGCGACATGCTGGCCAAGGAACTTTGCTCCTTCCAGTTCATTGGCGCTCGGCTGGCGTGACCCATCTCCTGCGGCAAGTGTGGTGGCCCCATAGGGCGAGCCGCCAGTAACTTCGTCCAGCCTGAGCTGACCCTGAAAGCTGTAGGGCAGGCCACTGATAATCATGCCGTGGTGGATCAGATTAGACATCAGGGAATACAGGGTGGTTTCCTGCCCGCCATGCTGAGACGCGGTTGAGGTAAAAACGGCTCCGACTTTTCCAACCAGTGCTCCTGCGAGCCACAAGCCTCCTGTCTGATCCCAGAAGTTTGCCATCTGGGCCGGAAGTCGTCCAAATCGTGTCGGCGCGCCGATAATAATAGCATCATAATTTGGCAGGTCGTCTGGTGTCGCAATTGGTGCGTTTTGCGCCGTTTTGAAGTGATGGGCTATGGCAACGTCTTCCGGTACCAGTTCAGAAACGCGCTTGATATCAACCTCAAGACCTGCTGCCCGCACGCCTTCGGCGACAGCATTGGCCATGGTTTCGATATGCCCGTAAGATGAATAGTAAAGAACAAGAACTTTAGCCATTTTGGATTTCTCCTTTGGTATTGAGAACAGTTTCCGTAAAATGTTCAGAGTCTCCATCATGATAGGCCCTGTGTAAGGAAGAGATATGTAAAAGCTGGAAACACTCAGTTTCCTGTTTTGAGATTGCGTATTCTCAGAGTTTTCTGGCCGTGGTGCCCTGTGCAGTGCTTGCCAAAATCCCATCAATGGAGAAATAGCCGGGCCCGGTAGCCGCAAGAGCCAGAAGCCCGCCAGAAATACTGAAGTTTTTGTAGAAATGGATCCACATGTCATATCGTTCCATTCCTGAGAACGTCCAGTAATGGTGGCCAATAAACGCCGTGGCGAGTGTGTAAAGTGCCAGAAGAATGGCAATGGGAGAGGTCAGGGCACCCAGGGCGATGAACAGACCAAAACCCAGCTCAACCAGAATAGCGATAAGGGAAGACAGGTAAGGCAATGGTGCGCCAGTCGTGGCCATATAAGCCACGGTGCCAGAGAAACCTGTCAGTTTGCCCCAGCCCATAAAGACAAAGAGCATGGCAAGCAGCAGGCGTGATGCCAGCAAAACAGGATCGCGCGGGAGAGGCAGGCTCATGGTGGTGGATCTTTCATCAGAAAAGCAGCGTGTTATTTGCTGCCGTTGCTTGTTTTTAGGCTGGTTTAATTGAGCGATAAATAGAAATGGATTAAATGCAATGTTTCCATTTCTTACATTGAAGGTTTTATGACGGGCATAAGCTTTACAGGCGTTGCTGTAGGGGCGCGGACGAACGAGCATAAGGCAGGCGGCAGATGTAGTAATCGCCTGAGTGCCGGGCACCCGGAACGCAAGGCCGGTCTGTCCACATGGCCAGTGCGCCGAGATTATTCGGCATAATAAGCAGTTTATCGAAGAGGAATAAGATACCGTATGAAAGAAGAGCTTCACGTTCTTCTGACACGGCATCTTGGCTGAGGCCTTTTCCACAAGATGGAGAGACTTTCTTTGCATCCATGCATCCGGATACGCGGAAACTGATCTGCGTTGCCTACGAGCAATTCATGTTGCCATGCGTTGGTCCTGAAGGACGGCACGCCATAAACTGGCTGCCGTACAGAATGCTGAGCGGGGATTGGTCTTTTGGGACCTTATGCGAAGAGCGCACCAACAGCGGGGGTGGCAGGGCAAGACTGTGCAAGCGCCCAAGCATACAAAATAACAACTATTTATTTTAGTGATATGACAAAAATACTAAAACGATAGATAATTATTTGACAGGGTCTCTTCGCTCAGGCTAAGTGGCGTGATTGGAAGAGAGGATGTGATGACTTTCCAGAAAGATCATCTGCTACCAGTCGCTATGGTATTGCGATGTTGTATGGGCGGCCGATAACAGGAGACTGTTTTCGACAGTATAGTAACCTGATCTGTGCAGCAGGGTACTGATCCTTTTTCCTAATCTGACTGCTTTTATTATGACTATAAATCTTTTGTTCTTCGCCCAGAGTGCGGAGGCGATCCCGTCTGTTCCTGTCCGGACGGTGCTGTTTCTGCCGGAGTGTCTTAACTGACAAAACCACGGACCGATTGTTTTTGCAGAGGCAGAAAGAAGTCAGGTCCAGAAAACAATCTTTAAAAATGGTTTTGGAAGCGATGGCTCACAATGGGAGATCAGGCTTATGCGTCGAGCAAACAAGAAATTGGAAACAAGTCTTTATCATCGTCTGTCAGCGCGTCTGGAGAAGCTGGTGCTCAGACTATATGGGGTATCCTGAGCAGGGAGCCGAACCCACTTTTAAAGGAATTTATTGAACACCATAATATTGCAAACGCAGATCCTGATGCGTGCTTTGCGCTTGCGCTGTCTTCCTTACTGTCAGGAAAATTGTCTTCTGGCGCAGAGAGTAATTTGAATTTCTTTAGTCTTTTAATAAAATATTATCAGGATTTTCCTCACCTTTCTATAATAGCGCAGTCAGATTTGCGTGCGTTGTATGATCGTAATCCTGCGGTGCATGATTATGGAACAGCTTTTCTGAACTTTAAAGGATATCATGCCCTGCAATGCTATCGGGTTGCGCATACGCTATGGATAGAAAAGCAAGAAACCGCAGCCAGATTTATTCAGAGTCTTATTTCCGAACGGTGGGCCATTGATATTCATCCGGCTGCTGTTTTGGGTGAGCGCCTTATTCTGGATCATGGAACAGGTATTGTAATTGGAGAAACAGCGCGTGTTGAGGATGATGTTGTTCTTTTCCAAGGTGTTACTTTAGGTGGCACGGGAAAAGAAAGCGGTAAACGCCATCCAACAGTATACCAGGGCTCCATAATTGGTGCGGGAAGTAAAGTGCTCGGCGCAATTGAAATCGGCCGAGGAGCCAAAGTGGGTGCCGGTTCAGTGGTTGTAAAAAATGTTCCCGCGTTTACCAGTGTCTTTGGGAACCCGGCGCAGGTTGTGGGACGCCATACCCATCTGCCCGCACTGACATTCGATCAGTCTCTTCCTGCCATCGACTATATATTATAACAAATACAATAGTGATATAAAAAAGACACTTAATGATATCGTTTTTCTATTGATTTTTGATATGAGGGTGTTACGGTCAGAGCCACGGTTGCCTGTTGAGGTATATCGAAAATACGATGGAGCGATAAAATGGTTTATCCGGTTCGCCTTCCGATTCGATGTTGTTAAATAAAACCAATAAATAAAGAATTCTCTTTTATATTTTTAAATTATAAGGTCTGGCAGTTCATGACTGAGATTCAGCCTACGTCCGCTGGTGCATCTGCGCTTGATCGTAATTTGTCTGCAAGGCAGCTTTCTACAGCACATGTTACGCGCGTCCAGAATCTGGAGCGTACGCCGCGCTGGCTGCACCGTCTTTTGCCATGGGTGAATGTAGGAGGTGGTGTTTTCCGTGTAAACAGACGCCGCATTGTGTCGTCCCGTTTCACGGGTGTGGTATTTTCCGGCAATGATCGTACGCTCGCCCCCACTCCTGAAAGTCTGTCTCTTTTCCCCGGCTTTGCGGGGCAGACGCCAGAGGATATTCAGGCCGTCAGCAAGGCATTTAAATCGCATAAGCTGTCTGCAGGAAAAGAGCTTTCGATTGATGATGGCAGCCTGCTGATTGTTGTGAACGGGCAGATTCAGCAGAACGCAACAACACCGGAAGGGCGGCAGATCAGGCATCTGTTTCTGGCCGCGGGTCAAAGTGGGATTGTGCGGCACGATGCGCACCATGGCCCGCTTGTCGCCACGGGTGACACAACGATTGTGACACTTTCTCGGGCTCTGGCAGAGCACTATCCCTGGTTATCAGGCGCACTTGATCAGATTGATCAGCAAGGAGAGCCGGCGGTTGGTGTCAACCAGTATGGAGAGTCCGCCATTCAGGTGCTTTCCAGTGTTGACGGTGAGCCAAAACTGCCCACAACATTCGTGGATTATCAGGATCACCCGCGCGAATATTATCTGCACTCCCTGCAAACTGTTCTGCGCACCCACACCCGTATTACTGACCTTTACAGCAACGAGTTTGATCAGTTGCGGGAGCAGGTCAGGGTGGTCATAGACGTGATTCGGGAACGTGAGGAATGGGAGCTTCTGAATAACCCGGAATTCGGCCTGCTGCGTGAAACGGCGATCGCGCAGCGGGTTCCCACACGGAGCGGTCCGCCCACGCCGGATGATCTGGATGAACTCTTAACCAGAGTGTGGAAAAAGCCCGGGTTTTTCCTGGCACATCCCAAAGCAATTGCTGCCTTTGGTCGTGAGGCGACGCGCCGGGGCGTTCCGCCGCCAACAGTTACCCTCTTTGGTTCGCCTTTTCTGACATGGCGTGGTATTCCTCTTGTTCCCTCAGACAAAATTCCGGTTTCTGAATTTGGGGAAACCAGTATTTTACTGCTTCGTGTCGGTGAGGAAGAGCAGGGCGTCATTGGGCTGCATAATACGGGCATTACAGGCGAGGTCGAGCCGGGCCTTTCCGTGCGCTATAGCGGGACGGACCAGTTCTCGGTCGCGTCCCATCTGATTACACGCTATTTTTCGGCGGCTGTTCTGGTTGAAGATGCAATTGCCCGTGTTACCGACCACGTAGATTGGAAGTTACTGCGAAACCGGGATTAAGTGGGATCAGCGGGGATTTGGTGGGATGAAACCCGTTGAGCAACCGGGGTTTTCGGGATTTTGGCCGGGGCGGATGTGGGCCGAAAATGCCGGTGGGAATTGGATGGAACTAACTGCGAAATTAGCCCGAAGTGGCATTTTCAGCCAACTGATTTGGAACCCGTCCCTGATTTGGTAGTCATCCTTTAAAAGGCTTCAAAGCGCCTTTTAAAGGGTGTTGAGGCTTGCATTATACCGTCATAGCGCCTGAGCGCCATACTACGCGGCCTATGATCTTGGCGGGGGTGCCGCCGTCACGGATCATCTGGCGGATTTCTGCGGCTTTCAGTTCATCTGTGGAGTAGCTGGGGTTGTCACTGACCACCTCCACGTTGCCGTTGGCCTTCAGGCGCAGGCGTTTGACCAAGAGGCTGTTGTCTATGCGGATGGCATAGATTGCACCGCTCTTGATGCTTTCCACGTCTGTTCTGATCAGAACCAAGTCACCATCATCTAAAGATGGCTGCATACTGTCACCTTTTACAGTAAGTGCGCAAACATTTTTCCTGTGGTCGAGGACATCTATGGGTAAAATTGCTTTTGGTATACTCACAGAAGCTTTTGCAATCTTGCCATCAACATCAATGCCATGCCCAGCAGACAATTTTATATCGTAATTTGGGAAAGATATATTTTCGTTGTCTTTTGCCGGCGCATAAGCGCTGCTTGGAATTGACTGCGGATCGTCACCAAACAGAAGCCATTGGAGACTTACGTTGCAAGCTGACGCGATCTTTTCTGCGATGCCTAACTTCCACTCCTTCCCATTCATGTAGGTGCTTAGAGTCGTTAGGCCAACATCGGCCTTTTCCGAGACTGCGTGATTTCCCCCAGCTCTTTCAACGGCTGACTTCATGCGCAAAAAACGCGTTTGCGTTTCGCGGTTTGAAGCCTCTTCTGCGAAATGCGTATTTGCACCCGTATCAGAATTATTTTCTGTAATCATATCAGGTGCTTACCCTTGAAACCAAACCGTAAATACGCATTAGCAACTGCGAAGCGATTTTTACCTCTTGATTGATATGCGTATTTGCGTATTCTCACGGTGTTCACTCCCCGTTAGTTCTCACGCGGATTGGCGAAAAAGAGAGCCCGGTTGCAGCCGGGCTGAAGTTAAGGAGAGTCTTATGGCACGAAAGCCAGACGGGTTGCACCCCGAAGACATTAAAACACGTTTGAGAAAGAAGTTTGGGACGCTGGCTGCGTTCGCAAAGCTGCATCGGCGTAGCCCCAACACAGTCTCGAATGCGATATCCCAGCCGGGATATTCCGCTCCGCTTGAAAAGCTGATTGCCTGTGAGCTGGGCATGCAGCCGGAAAGCATTTGGCCGGAGCGTTATCATGTGGACGGAACCCCTGTTTCGTTTCGTGCTGACAGAACTCCTACCGCGCTGAATTGCAGCGCACATCGTCAAAACGAGGTGGCGGCATGAACATGACTGTTCCCCAGCCACTGTTGTCAGTGGTGTCCATTCCGCTGACAGAGATTGACGTTGGCGACCGCCTACGCGGGATTGATGATGATGCGGCAGCCGTTATTGCGGCCAGCATGCAGGAGCAGGGTCAGCGCACTCCGATTGAAGTGCGAAAGGTTGGCAAGCGGTATCGGCTGATTGCCGGTGCGCACCGGATGCGGGCCTTGGTGCTGGCCGGGATCGACACAGCGTTTGCTGTTGTTGTGAAGGCTGATGACCTTCACGCGCAGCTGCTGGAAATTGATGAGAACATCTGCCGCCGCGAACTGAATGAGCTGGATAAGGCGACATTTCTGGCGAAGCGGAAAGAAGTTTACGAGGCGCTGCACCCTGAAACGAAACACGGTGGAGACCGGAAGTCGGATCAAGTGGACAGTCTTGTCCACTTGATACCGTCCTTTACCGAGGCAACCGCCCAGAAGCTCGGTTTAGATGCCCGTTCCGTCAGGCGCTCTGTGCATCGTTATACCAGCATTGTGCCGGATGTGCGTGAAAAAATTGCTGGCACATGGCTGGCGAACGTTGGTGCGCAGCTGGATGCGCTATCTCGGGAAACACCGGAGTTTCAACGTCAGATTGCTGACTTTGTCGTGCAGTGGCCGGGCGTGAAGAATGTTTCCGAAATCCTGCGCCAGATCCGCAATCAGCCCAGGAAGAAGCCCCCCACGACGTATGACAAGCTGGTGGCGCTTTGGAACCAGGCAGATGATGCCACGAAACTGCGCTTTCAGGAGTTTTTGCAGCCTCAGTTTAATCTGGAGGATGCGGCATGAGCGACACTTTGTCTGTTGAGATCGGCAAGATCATCCGGCGGGAACGTCAGGCACGCAGCGTGACTATTGAGTCTCTGGCAAACGAAACTGGTCGCAGTCGTGTGACCATCATAAATGCAGAGGCTGGTCGGCGGCTGATTAAAGTGAATGTGCTGTTTGACCTTCTGTGGGCGCTGGACTGCGGGCAGGATGTTTTTCTGGAAATTCTGTCTCTGGATGCGTCCCTGCGCAGCACCGCTCTGGCGGTGAAGGAGGCAGTATGAGCAGGAAACCTGACATCCGCCAGCTCTCGCTGCTGGACTGGGAGCCGCCCGTTATTGTGACCGCGTATGACCCTGCGCAGGTTCGGGGGAACACATACGAGTTCTCTCTGTGCCGCGCTATTTCCGTCACGCTGACGGAATGCGGGCGCACGCGGCCTGAGATTGCCTCTGAGATGAGCGACATTCTGGGGAAGACCGTCACCGTCAACATGCTCAACGCCTATGCATCCGGGCAGCGGGAAGATCACCAGATCAGTGTGCCACGGTTTAACGCCCTGATCGGGGCCACCGGTGACATGAGGTTGGTGGAATTTCTGGCGGCACCACGGGGCTGGGCTGTGATTGAGCGCCGGTATCTGAAGGCGATCGAACTTGCAGCTGTGACTGAACGAAAAAAAGAACTGACACGCATGGAAATGGGATTGCGGCGTCAGATGGGAGGGCGGTTCTGATGCTGAGTAGTGTTCAGTGGTTTTCTCCTGCTGAACTGGCGGCTTTGAAGCTTCCTGGTATGCCGACAACTGCCCGCGCTTTTCAGCTGAAGGCCAAGGAAGAGAACTGGTTTGACCCTGAGAATGAGGGGAAATGCTGGCGGCGTCGGAATGGGCGTGGTGGCGGGTTTGAATTCACGCCATACGTTCTGGATACGATTGCTCAGGCAGCCCTTGTTGCCCGCATTCTGCCTCCCGCTGAGCCGGAAGGAGAAGAAGAGCGCGGAGAAAGAAGCGAGCTTTGGGACCGATACCGGAAACTGCCCGAGCATAAGCAGGAGCGTGCGAAGAAAGCGCATCGCATTCTGATGATGGTGGAAAGCTGGATTGATGCCAAATGCTGCCAGAAGAAGCTGGCCATAGCGCACATCGCCAAAGACCAGAAGGTGGGTAAAACCACCATCTATAACTGGTATCGTGATGTGCGCGGTCTGGATAAGTGCGACTGGCTGCCTGCTCTGGCTGACCGGTTGCATGGAAACCGGAAGAAGTATGCCGGATGTGATGAACAGGCTCTTGAGTTCTTCAAATCTCGCTGGCTCCAGCCGGAAAAGCCGAAGTTCGAGAAGTGCTATCGGGATCTGGTAAAGGCCGCTGAGGAACAGGGGTGGGTTATTCCCAGCATCAACACCATGAAGCGGCGGGTGAAGGAATTGCCGCAGATGGTGGTCACGATGGCCCGCCATGGGCGTGATGCTGCCAAGCAGATGATCCCTGCCCAGGAGCGCGACCGCACGTATCTGCATGCCATGCAGGCAGTGAATGCGGACGGGCATAAGTGGGACATTTTCGTGCTGTGGCCGGACGGGACGATTGCGCGGCCCGTTATGGCGGCATGGCAGGATCTGTATAGCAGCACCATCCTGTCCTGGCGGGTTGATAAGTCCGAGAATACAGACCTGATCCAGCTGGCATTTGGCGACATGATTGAGAAATGGGGCATCCCTGAGGAAGCCCTGATGGATAATGGGCGGGCGTTTGCATCAAAACGCATGACGGGTGGCGCAAAAACCCGCTTCCGGTTCAAGATAAAGGAGGATGACGTTAACGGGGTGATGACCATTCTGGGCGTGAAAACCCACTGGGCGATCCCCCGGCATGGTCAGTCAAAACCCATTGAACGTGCCTTTGGAGACATGGAGGAAAACATTGCCAAGGATCTGCGGTTTGCCGGGGCGTATGTGGGTAACAACCCGCTTGCCAAGCCGGAGAACTATGGCAGCAAGGCAATCCCGCTGGCGGAGTTTTTAAAGGTCGTTGAAGAGGGCATTAAGGAGCATAATAACCGCCCTAAACGGAATACGCCGACATGCGGTGGAAAGAAGAGCTTCTTTCAGGCGTTTTCTGAAAGTCTGGCCATTCGTCCGGTTCGGAAAGCGACGGAAGCCCAGCGGCATCTGTGGCTGATGGCGGCGGAAAATGTCACGGTGAACAAGCTTAACGGTTCCATCCGCTTCATGAAGAACCGCTATTTTGCGGACTTCCTGCATGAGCATCTGGGGGAGAAGGTTGTGGTTCGCTACGACCCGCAGAACCTGCATGCCGACCTGCATGTGTATGACGCGAAAGGGTCCTTCCTGGGTAATGCTCCGGCTATCGAGAAGACGGGCTTCTTTGATACGCAGGCGGCGGGTGAGACCAAACGGAAAGAGCGGAAAATCCTGCGGAACGTGAAGGAAAATCTGGAAATCCAGCGGAGCATGACGCCGGGCGAGATGATTGATCTGCTGCCCAAAATCTCTGATGCCCAGGAAGACCTGATTGAGACCAAGGTTGTACGCCTGCTCCGACCCAAACCGTTTGTCAGCAACGGGAATGCCGCCGTGGCGCACCATGAGGACGAAGAAGAAGACTGGCTGAGCAAGTATAACGAGCAGGTGCGACCGTCAGAACGCTCCTTGCGGCTTGTGGATACTGACGAAGACTGAACTGAGCGACAAAAGCTCCAATAAACGGGAAATTTTTACACATGACTGCGATCATGAATGACCACGCACGCCTGCGTGACGCCGTGCGCGACCGGAAAGACCTGGACAAACTCTCTCTGACGCAGATTGCGTCGGCCTGCGGGGCGTCTAGTCCGGCCATCAGCTCCTTCCTGAGCGGGAATTATGCTGGTGATAACGAGAAGCTGGCCGGGAAGCTGCAGGCATGGCTGGATGCGCAGCAGGCCAAGGAGCGCCTGCGCACCATGCGTCCGATTGTTCCGGACTTTGTCATGACCGAGACGGCCCGCACGCTGATGAACATCATGGAAAGTGCTCAGTTTGATGTTGATCTGGCCGTGATTGCCGGGAATGCCGGGACAGGCAAGACGATGGCGGCAGAGGCATATCAGCGACAGACGAACAACGTCTTTATGCTGACGGCGGACCCCTCCATGGCCAGCCAGCAGGCGCTGTTGCATGAACTGGCTGATCTGCTGGGCTGTAACGATAAAGGGGTGCGGCGTATCCGCGCCATTGTGCGCCGCCTGCGCGGGACGGACGCGTTGCTCATCATTGATGAGGCGCAGCACCTGTCTGTGAAAGCTGTTGAAGAAGTGCGGTCTATTCACGATCAGGCCAAGGTTGGCGTCGTGTTTATCGGGAATGCCCCTCTTAATGCGAAATTCGACGGGCTGGGCCGCACGGCTGAGTTTGCCCAGCTCTTCAGCCGCATCGGTCTGCGCAAGAAGATCAACAAACCCCGCATTAAGGACATGTGCGCGCTGCTGGAAGCATGGGGCATCCAGCCCGGTGATGTTGAGATGGCGGCGAAAGAGATTGGACGCCGTGAAGGTGGGCTGCGGAGCATGACGAAAGTGCTGCGCAACGCCACCAAGATATCCCGCGTGCACAAACATGAAGCCATTGAGGTTGAAGACCTGAAGGCAGCGTGGGGTGAGCATATGACGGGTGAATTCCCACCAATCCGGGTGAAGGCAGGTGCGCAATGAGTATTTTGGAAATGCCAGTTCCGCAGGACGTGCTGACTGAAATTGTGGAAGACACGATCTTTGCCCAGCAGGAGCGCTTTACGGCCCTGCTGCGCGATATCCGGGAGTTTTTGCGCACGGCTCCGGCTGGCGCTACGGCGGCCAACTGTGCGGCCATTCTGAATGCCGCAGGGCGCATTGCTGGTGACAAGCGCAGGCAGGTGATCCGGGAATTTTTTGAAGCCTACCCGGGAAATGCAACGGCGGGAGAAATCCTGAGCCTTATGGAGACTGTGTGATGCCGAATGTATCTCTTGCTCCCGTCCTGAAGGCTCTGCGGGATGGAGCGCGCGGCTTTTCTGATCGGACTGGACCGGTCACGCTGAGCAATGGCGACCGTCTGGAGACGGCTATGTGGCTGGATGCGCTTGCGACCGAGCTTGAGGCTGTCGCGCATTTTGCGGGTCTCGACCTGAGCGGCCTGCCGGTTGTGATTGACGTGGCGGCGACAGAGGTGCGGGCATGAGCCGCCGTATCCCATCCAAAGTTATCATGACGGCATGGGTTGAGCGTTGTGGGCGGATTGAATTCCGCCCCGGCGTGGGGTTTCCCGACGGTGCGCGGCCGCTGTGTTGCGGAACGCAGGAGGCTATCCGGTCGGCTCTGAAAAAGCGGGCATGGAACGGCAGGAATTACGCAGTGCCGGGCATGAGTGAGGGCATGAGCGACCAGCGGGCCTTTGAATGCATGGAGCGCCTGCGGGTCAATCTGGTGGGGCAATCCAGTGACCTGGTCTCCTATTTTTCAGGGATGAACGGGAGGGACGTATGAGTGCTGCGAAAAAGGAGTGCATCACCCTACCGGGTGTTTGTGTGCAGGAGGTTATGGGCCGGATTGTTGAGCTGGTGATTGCCTCTGGCCCGCAGATTGACGGCCTGAGTGGACTGGAAGTGGGTGAGATGGTGAGGCGAGAGATGCTGCGCGTCAGCGCCGCATGGACTGCTGTTGAGACTGCACAGGACTTACTGGACATCCACACCAAAGCGGAGGCCGTGGCCGCACTGGCTGTCTGGCAGCTGATTATCCTGGGCGCTTACGTCAATGCCCAGAAGAATGAAATGCAGGCTGCCGACGCAGCCACGAAACACTGAGGAAAATACGATGACTCTGGAAATCAACCGTGAAGGAACGGTGATGACGTGCGGTGGCCCGTGGCCGCGTGCCAAAATTGCCACCAGCGCGCTTCTGGCAAACGATTTTGCTGTTGACATGGTGGGGGACGCAAAGGCTCTGAATGAGCTGATGTGCGAAACAAAAGCACGCATGTATGCCAAGGTTGAGATTTACGAGCAGCAGCTCCTGGACCACTACAAGGCAAAGAAGCGCCGGAATTCTCGCGGCCAGATCTCTGCCTGCAGTCTGGATGACTGTTTTCGCGTAGACCTCTCCATTGCTGACTTCCGGCGCGTGACCTCTGACATCATCGCTGCACAGGCGTTGATGGGCGGAGTGCTGGATGACCTGATGGAAGACGTCAATCCGGACATTCGCCTGCTTCTGGAAGCGGCTTTCGTGCCGGACGAGAAAACAGGCCGTGTCAACGTCGAACGGCTGCAGCAGGTGCGCAAAGTGAAGCTTTCCCATCCGCGCTGGGCGGATGTGCTCGACGCTGTTGCCAACAGCATTGAGGTGACGAGCAGCAAGTCTTACCTGCGGTTCTACTGGCGTGAACGGAATGACGACGAATGGACGCAGATCGTCCTGCAGTTTTCCAAAATTGCGGTTGCCGGGGTGGTGGTATGAAACAGAAACGCACATCCCGCAGGCCGGTGCGGCAGGATAGCAACCGGGAGGGCATGGTCCGCAAGTTGCATGTGGGGCGCAAGCAGTTGGGGCTGGAGGACGCGGATTACCGCGCCCTCTTGCAGCGGATGACGGGCAAGACATCCTCTACCCAGTGTTCAGAAGGTGAATTGGACCTGATCCTGATGGAAATGAAGCGGGTTGGCTTCAAGGCGTCTCGGCCTAGCGGGAAACCGTGGGTGCGCAAGATCTATGCGCTGTGGGACGAGATGGGGCCTCTGCTGCGCACAGGCGGCACGCGTGAGGCGCTGCGGGCCTATGTGCTGCGGATGACGAAAGTCAGTGCGCCGGAGTTCCTGGACGAGCCTGCGGGCCGGAAGGTGATTGAGGGCGTGAAGGCGTGGAAAGCACGGCTTGAGAAAGGCACGGTTTCCAATGGATAAGAAGCTGATTGAAAAGCTGAAGAAGCTGCTGGCGTTATCAAAATCCCCCAACCCTCATGAAGCTGCACTGGCGCTTGAAAAAGCCCAGAAATTCATGGCGGAAAACGGGTTTTGTCAGGATGATATTGATCTGCTGGATATTGGCGAGGCGCTGACTGACAGTGTGCTTTCATCCGCAGCAACACCGCCTGAATACATGGCGTGGCTTCTTACCGCCATAACCTTGGCCATGGGGTGCAGGGTGCTGTATGTCCGCCAGAAAGTGGTGTTCTTAGGGGCTGCTGTGCGTTGTGAGATTGCGGCCTATATGTATGACGTTCTTGCGCGCCAGTTGCGCAAGCAGCGTCGTGACTTCATCCGCTCTCTCTCCAAACGGACATTGCCGAAAAACAGGACGGCGAAGGCTGATGCATTCTGCGAGGGGTGGATCATGGTGGTGAATAGCCGCATTCAGGCCATGAAGCTTTCAAGCCGGGAAAAGCAGCTGATAGAGAAGTTCAGGGAAAAGAATTACCCGTCCACCAGTGAGCAGAAGTTACGTCAGTCAAAGCGCTGTGCCGGGCAGAGTGAGGCATCAAATGCCGGGTGGAAAGCTGGCCGTCAGGCGAAGCTTGATCATGGCGTGTCCGGGGCTCCGGATGCGTCAGGGATTGGTCACATGAAGCAGATAGGTGCAGCATGAGCCGGAAGGCAGTCGTTTCCATTGGTTTTCGTGACTATGCGATGTCTATGACAGACGCGGCAACGCTTATGAAAATTTCAGAGCGGGCCACTCTTGTTGAACGGGTTGATGGAAATTTTGATAAATTCACTATTGTGAAAGATGCCCGACCTTTTGCTGATCATATGCAAATCGCTGAGGTTAGTCAGAAGCCGAAGCTTATCCCCAGGAGCCACAGACTCACGCACGAGAAGCCCAATAAAGATATTTTTGACTGAACAGGAAAAGCCACTCTTCGGGGTGGCTTTTTTTATGCGCTGGATACTGGGGACGAAAAACGGTACAGTGCAACATGCAGAGTGGCGCTGAATGGGTTTGAAGCGCCTATCAAACGGCATCTAAACACCCCAAAACAGAAAGGCGTGATCCGGTGGAAGCCCCCTCATCAATCTCGTGGCTGGTGGATGCTGTTGGAGAAGATGCGGCTCTGGAGTTTATTGAAGCCAATGCGGGAAAGCGGCTGTATATCCCGCAAAACCCGAATGATTGTCTTCTGGCTGAGTTGTATGGTCCAGAGGTTGCGCGGGCCGTCTGCCGGTATCGGGGTGGTGAGCAGTATCAGGTGCCTCTGGTTAAGGCATGGCGTGTCCATGTGTTGGCAAACCGTGGTTTGAATAGTAACGAGATTGCATCCCGCACTGGCCTGACATGGGGACGGGTGAGTTATCTGACGCAAAATGTGCCTGTTGAGCGCCGCAGGGCGCGGGCTGTGCATCCTGGACAGGCTGACCTTTTCGGATAACGTGTATTATCTGGCACACTGACTGCGGAGCCTGCCCCATCATAGGGTGCAGGCATGCGAAACAACCTATCAAAATCGCTGGATTTCGTGATGGCCGCCGAGGGTGGCTATCAGTGCAACAAGGCTGACGACGGCAACTGGAGCGGTGGCAGGGTTGGTCGTGGTAATCTGGCTGGAACGAAATACGGCGTATCTGCCGCGCTGATGGCCTTGTTTATGGGGTCTGTCTCTGCGGTGACGCCTGCCGTCATGCGCCGGATTGCGCCGCCACGGGCGCGTAACATTGCCACAGAGCGGTTCTGGGACGTTTTGCACTGCGATGATCTGCCCGCAGGCGTTGACGTGATGCTGTTTGACTTTGGTTTTAACAGCACCCCGGAGCGGGCTGCGCGGCATTTGCAGGCCATTGTAGGCGTCAAAAACCCGGACGGGCTGATTGGCCCTGATACCCTGTTCAGGGTGGAGCATATCCAGCCAGCCACGATCGCTCCCTTCATTTCTGCCGATTATGCTGAGCAGTTTCAGTCATGGCTTGGCGTTGTTCCGGATGGGCACATTGGCCCGCTGACGCTGGCTGCGGCTGTGGCGCAACAGGCGCACAATGTCATGCTGGTTTATGCGCTGGCCTCCCAGCAGGAGGCGGCATACCGCAGTTTCAAAAAATTCCCGGTTTTTGGTGATGGTTGGCTGCACAGGCTGGAGGCCCGTGTGGCCTTTGCGCACCAGTTGCTGGCCGCGCAGGACACCCCCGCTGCCGTCGCCTGAAATCAAGCGGACAAGCTTGTCCACTTGATCCGAACAGGCCGGGCGGGCGCGTCTGGTTTGCATTTTGAATGGCGCAGACGCAGCGCTGCACCGGGTTTGCAAACCATGCAAACCCTTACGGAACATCAAGCATGAAACTCGCAAGTTTTCTGCCGTCTCTGTTCGGTCTGCTGGGGAACGTTGGTTCCGCTGCACTGGGCGACAAGATGGCCGCTTACAACACAGCAGCCCAGACTGCCGTCAAGGCCGCTGTGACCAAGGTGGATGATGGTGTGGATCACCTTCAGACCGCCTTTACCAAATGGGAGGCCAGCAATCCGGTAGCTCAGGAAGCCATTGACGGGACCATTGGTCTGCTGCGCGACCTGGGCATTGCCGTCCCGAAAGAGGACGTTGTGGTGACGCACGTTAAAGCGGCCATTGCTGACCTGGCTGGCATTTTTGTGCCGGTGACCAGCACGGCTGCTGTGCCTGCGGCGTCTACCACCACAACGGCGGGCTGAGCGGATGACCTGGGAGACCGTGCTGCAGGCACTACCGTTATTCGGTGCTTTGGGAGGGGCTGCGGCATTGGTTCTTCTGGGTCGCCATCGCGCCCTGGCGGAAAGCCACAGGAAGCTGGAAGAGCGCGTGCTGGTTTTGGAAGCCACGCTACCGGAAGTCCGGGCGCAGTCCATGACGCTGGCGGAAGTGAAACACACGCTGGATCTGGTGCAGCGCGATGGGAAGAACAACAACGAACTGCTGCACACGATTATCCGTGGGCATCTGGGTGACAAATCATGAGTGTTACGATGGAAATTGCCGCTGACCGGCGGCGCAAAGTGCTGGATGCCCTTGCCCAGATGCAGAATGGCCTGCTGGGTGAGGACGTCATTCTGCGGGCAGTTTGTGAAAGCGGCAGAGACACAGACCGGGACACCCTGCGCGATGACCTGACATTCCTGCAGCATCGGAATTGTGTGGCGATTGAGAAAATACCGCGCACAAAAGGCGAGTTATGGCGCGCGCGCCTGACTGACGATGGCCTTCTGGCGGCACGTGGTCAGCTGCTTGTGTCCGGTGTTGCACGCCATACGGTGGGCTGAGTATGGCGCGGCCCTCATCCATTGATCAGCTTGAGCCTGAGATCCGCGAGGAGATCGGGCGTCTGCGTGGCGGCGGTCATACGATTGACGAGATACTGGCCGCGTTGCGTGAGTTGGGCGCGAAGGACATCAGCCGTTCTGCGCTCGGACGGCACGTCAAGAACATGGAGCAGATTGGCGCAAAGTTACGCCATTCCCGCAATATTGCAGAAGCCCTTGTGCGGCAGCTGGGGGATGCTCCAGCGTCCCGTTCTGCGCAGTTGAATATCGAGTTGCTCCATTCGGTCATTCTGGATCTGAACCTGGCATCAGAAGATGCCGATGCAGATGCAGATGGTCTGGCTGCGCTGAGGGGTAATCCGGAAGGCATCATGCTGCTGGCCAAGGCCATTGACCATCTGACCAAGAGTTCAAAGGCGGACATTGATAATCAGAAGGCGATTGAGGAGCGGGTCGAGAAACGGATCAACGCTAAAAATGCCGTGGCCATCAAGGATGTCGCTAAAGAAAAAGGCCTCAGTCAAGAAACTGTTGATGCCATCCGTGCGCGTATTCTGGGGGTTAAACAATGAGCAAGCAGCCCAGTTTAATGCCCTGGCAACAGGAGATCATTGACAGACTTGGTGAGGGCAACGTGAGGATTGTTCACAGACCTCACCGCATGGGGAAGAGCCTTCTGGTCCGAATGCTCTGTGGTGTTGACCTTGCTCAAGGGAAAGATGAGACCGCCTATTGCCCCCCGAAATCACGCATGGTCGTGGATGACACGCAATGAGTGGTGCGCTGCTATCTTCGTCAGCTCTAGATCCGCTTCTGCCTTACCAGCAGGATGTGATTCGGGAATGCCTGTCAAATCCTGTGACAGTGATTGAAAAATCACGACGCATTGGCATTTCATGGGTGCTGAGCTGGCTGGCGGTTACGGTAGCAACGGCTGCGCCATCTGCAGGCGGCATGGACGTCTTTTATATGGGCTACGAAAAGGACATGACGCGCACGTTCATTGATGATTGTGCTGCACATGCTCTGTTGCTCACCGGCGTTTCCGCAGAAGTCTCGGAAGAAATATTCAAAGACCCGGATAAACCTGAAAAGGATATCCATGTCTTCCGGATCAAGTTTGCTTCCGGTTTTGAGATTGTTGCTCTTCCGTCTGTGCCGCGCTCGTTCCGCTCTAAGCAGGGTCTAGTAATTCTGGATGAAGCGGCATTCGTCGACAATCTGGCGGAGATGATTAAGGCAGCTCTAGCTTTGCGCATCTGGGGTGCAAGAATTATCATTCTGTCCACCCATAAGGGGGTGACCAATCCGTTTAATGAGCTGATCCTAGACTGCAGGAGTGGGAAAAAGCCATATCACGTGATGCGCATCACGTTTGATGAAGCAGTTGAGCAAGGTCTTTACAAAAAGATATGCCAGAAGAACGGGCTTGAATGGTCTGCTGAGGCTGAAAAGAAATGGTATGACGAAATCATTTCCGAGTTTGGCGATCTGGCGGACGAAGAACTGCATGTTATCCCAGCCAATGATAATGAAGCCTTTATTCCGTTTGGGCTGATACAGGCCCGCCAGGTCAAAGGCGTTCCTGTTGTCGAGCTTGAACTGACGTCTGAATTTACCCTCAAAGATAAAAGCGAGCGAGAAAGCTTCGTTAAGGACTGGTGCGAAGAAAATCTTGCGCCGCTTCTGGATAAGTTTGATCCCAAGTTGCGGCACGCGTTTGGTGAGGACTTTGCGCGTAGTGGCGATCTGACGGTTTTCTGGTTTCTGGCCATAGAACGCTCGTTCATGAAGCGTACTCCGTTCATTGTTGAGCTGCGGAATGTCCCCCATGAGCAGCAAAAGCAGATCCTGTTCTACATCTTGAAAAAGCTGCCGAATTTCACAGGCGCAATGGATGGTCGAGGGAACGGTCATTATCTGGCTGAGGTGACGGCTCAGGAATATCCTAACCGCGTCGAAATCGTGATGATTTCAGAGGCTTGGTATCGGGAAAGCATGCCGCCTCTTAAGGCTGCTTTTGAAGAGGGAGAGGTAACGATCCCTTATGACAGCGGTGTTCAGGACGATATTCGCTGCTTGCGCACGATCCGTGGTGTTGCCCGTGTTCCTGAAAGTCGCTCATCCGATGAAAAAGGAAAACGTCATGGTGACGCTGCAATTGCCTTGGCGATGGCCATCATGGCCAGCAAGGCTGAGGTGATGGAATACGGATTTACAGCAATTCCCAACCCCTTGGCTCCCGGTGTCGCCAACGAAAACAGTGGGGCTGACTCGCTTGAGAGAGAATTACTGATGGAACGAGCCGGAATGGGAAATCCCTACGGCCTGCGTGGAAGGGTGCGACTATGACCGATGTGCAGTGGATCTGTCTGACCATTCTGGTGGCATTTCTGTTTGCCGGATCTGCCTGGATTATCTGGGCGGTGTGGCAGGCAAGCCGGAAGAAGGAAACTGAGGCCGAGAGCACGGCTGAAAAAAAGGAAGATGATCTGGTCGTGGATGTCACGCAGCGCATGGCTTCTGCCCAGGCTTCTGAACCTGCTGATGATGCGGCGCTGCAGGCGCGGCTGAAGGCGGGAACACTCTGATGAAAACCTCAGCCTCCGTAAATGCATTGCTGGCTCTGGCGGCACTGGCGCTTGTGGCACCGCTCCTGAGCGGGTGCAGTCCTGTCACCTATAAAACCGTGTGCCCCACTCTGGTGCCGTATTCCATCACGCAGCAGACGCAACTGGCTGAAGAGCTGGTTGCGGCCCCTGATGCGCCCATGCTGCATCAGGTTGTGCGCGATTATGCTGGCCTGCGCGACCAGGTGCGTGCCTGTCAGGCTGAGGGAAAATAATCCATGGCTCTGATTGACCCCACTACGGGCAAACCTTTTCCGGCATGGATGCTGCAGCGGCAGCCTGTGGGGGGTGCGAACCTCACCGGGTCGCGGTCTGCCATCACCACCATGTCCATGGACTGGGTGGACCCGGCATCTGTCGGGGAGATGCTGCGCTCTGCCAGTCAGGGGGACAGTCAGTCCTGGCAGGAATTCTGCGAGCTGATTGAGCAGAAGGATCTGCACTATCTGGGCGTGCTCAGCACCCGCAAGCGCACTGTCAGTCAGCTACCGATTACTGTGGATGATGCGGGGTCTGACCCGTTGCAGAAGCGGCAGGGCGAATTTGTGCGCGACTGGATTGCCAAGGGCATTTTACAGCGCAGCCTGTTTGACATGCTGGATGCCATTGCCAAGGGATTTTCCGTTCAGGCGCTGCAATGGCACGCGGAAGCTGGAAACTACTGGCCAGAACAGATGATCTGGCGGCCCCAGCGGTGGTTTGAGATCTCGTATCAGGATGGTGAGACGATTTCTCTGCGGGACGATGTAGCCTCTAGCATGACGCCAGACATGGCCGGTGCTGTGCCGGAGCTGGGGGTGGTCAGTCTGGAGCCGCGCTCCGTTGTGGTCCACCGGCATGTGTCCTGGTCTGGTCTCACCATTGATCAGGGGCTGACGCGGGCCATTGCGTTTAACAGCCTCTTCAAACTGTTTTCAAACCGCGATTGGGGCGTGTTTGTGCAGGCGTTTGGCATCCCCATCCGTGTGGGCAAATTTGGCCGGGACAGCACGGCTGATGACCGGGCGACACTCTGGCAGGCCATTGTGAGCAGTGCGGGCCAGCTGGGCATCATGATCCCGGAAAGCATGATGCTGGAATTTGTCGAGCCGAAGAATGGCGCGGGCTCAAATGATGTGCATGAGCGACGGTGCAAATGGCTGGACGAGCAGACCAGCAAGGCCGTGCTGGGGCAGACAGGCACTACGGATGCACGCCAGGGCACGCATGCAGCAGCAGCGGTGCACAGGCAGGTGCAGGACGATATTGAGCGCGCTGATGCCATGCTGGTAGGGCACACGGTCAACCAGCAGATTGTGCGGCATATGATCGACATGAGCTTTGGTGCGCCCAAGGACGGGAACTATCCCGTTGTGCGCATTGGCCGCCCGGATGAAGCGCCGCTGGCGGATGTGATCAGCGCAGTGCAGAACCTTGGGCCGCAGGGCTTTAAAGTGCGGGCTGATGATCTGTATGGACGCCTGAACCTTCAGCCACCGGAAGAAGGCGACGTGGTGGTAGGTATGATTGCCCAGCCCCAGACGCCGCAGCCGGCCAGCGATCAGCCTGCCCAGGTGAAGCCGCCGAAGCAGCTGCCGAGCCGTGACCCGGTGCCGACAGTGCATGACCCGCAGGCCGATGATCAGGCGCAGCAGACGCTGGCGGAAACCACTCTGCATGCCCGGATTGGCAAGCTGGTGAGCCTGCATGTCCGCGATAATGGGCCGCTCCTGATTGACATGATGACGCAAAGCACCGCGCGTCGCGCCAACACGGCACTCCAAAACATGCGGGATCAGGTCCGGGAGGAGCTAGAAGCCTCATCATCATTGCAGGATTTTGAAAGGCGTCTGGATGTGCTGGACTTAGATGCTGATGCCTTTGCGCAGGCGATGACAGAAGCGGTGCTTGTGATGGAGCTGGCTGGACAGGCAGAAGTGTTAGAACAGGTGCGCAATGACGGATGAAGTCATCCGTGGTATTGGCCTCGCCCCATCGGAGGCCATCAGCTTTTTCAGAAAGAAGATCAATATGCCCAGCAAGCGGTGGGGAGAACTGGAAGCGCAGGCACACGGCACCCAGTTTGCTGTGGCAGGCGCAACATCCAAGGCACTTCTGGATGACTTCCGGGTCGCGCTTAACAAGGCGCTGGTGGAAGGGACGACTCTTGCGGAATTCCGGAAGGACTTTGATCGGATCGTTCAGAAGCATGGGTGGAGCTATAACGGCTCACCTGGCTGGCGCTCCGCCATTATCTACGAGACCAATCTGTCCAGTGCCTATGCTGCCGGGCGTTATCGAGAGATGACGACGCCCGAGGCGCTGGATATCTACCCATATTGGCGCTACCGCCACCATGCGTGTGAGCATCCGCGGCCAGCTCACGTGGCATGGGATGGAATGATCCTTCCGGCAGATGACCCATGGTGGAATACGCACTACCCACCAAATGGCTGGCGCTGCCATTGTACCGTGGAGCCTGTTTCTCGCCGCGATCTTAAACGTTACAACTGGACAGTCAGTGAGGCTCCCCCCCTAGAGGAACGCCCCTGGCGCAATCCGGCTACGGGCAAAACAGTCATGGTGCCAAAGGGCATTGATCCGGGCTTCCAGAGTAACCCTGGCCGTGATTGGCTTGAGAGCGAAAAGTCACGCGCAACAGTGCGGATGACGCTGGATGCACAGCCAAAAGAAACGATGGCTCCGGCAGAACGTGAGAATTTCCAGAAGAAGCAGGTGCAGGAATTGCTAAAAGTCCGGTCAGGAATGGTCGAGGCAGGCACCGCGTCTGAACCACTGCAGCAGGCACTGAATGTTAAAACGGACAGTGTGAGACTGTCTGATGAAACACTGGGCAAAAATATGGCTGCGCATCCAGAAATCGAACAGGTGGACTACATGCGCCTGCCTATGTTGATTGCTGACCCCGTTGCCATTCTTCGGGATAGGAAGCTGACATCTGTTGTGGTGATTTCCAGATATGCAGGCCAGCTATATCGGACGGCTATCAAGCGCACGGTGAACGGGGCCGAGCTGTATCTGGATACGTTTTTTAAATTCGGGGTTACGGACGCCCAAAGGCTGGCGAGAAACCGTGGCACTCTTTGGGGCGAGGTTCCTGCTGAATTGTCAGCGAAGGATCAGACTAAAGAGAAGTGATGCACGGGTGGGGCCTGCCAGCGGAACCCCACAATGCACTCCATCGTATAGGTAATCCTCCCTGCTCGGGAGGGCCTTGCGACGTGTTACGGCAGGCAGAATATCACCGTGTCACCGTGCATCACACCTGACAGATACCACAAGATATTTTGAGAGGCGAGAAAAATGGGGGGTGTTTCCGTTCTTGGTTCGACGCAGCAAATCCGGGATGCCCTTGGCCGGGTTGCAGACATTGGCCGTGATCCATCCCGCGTCCTGAGTGCGCTGGGGGCTGGTGTTGTGCGACATACACAGTGGCGGATTGAGGCCGGAGTGGATCCGCACGGTAAGCGATGGGATAGCTACGCGCCCCTCAACCCTATCTATGCCACCACAAAAGTGGGATCGGGCATCCTTATGGGGCGCGGTGGTATGGGTAGCGGACTGGCGGGGAGCATCACGTCTGCTGTTGAAGGGAATACTCTGGTCTGGGGATCAAAGAAGATTTATTCCCGCATCCATCAACTGGGCGGGATTATCCAGCCAAAGAACAAGCGGTGGCTTTCCTTTGAAATGGGTGGCGCCCTCTGGCACGTGGATAGTGTTGAAATTCCAGCCCGTCCGTATCTGGGGTTCACTGACCAGGATCGAACGTTCTTAGTTGAAGAGCTGGAAGATTATCTGTCCCGTGCGGTGCGCGGATGATGCCTGCGAGAGGCTGCCCGGTTTTAAAAGGTTTTTAAAAGGGTCTAAAAGGGGTCTGTGTGCGGTTTGGGTGTGCATGAGGCCCGATTACCCGTAAAATGCATCCACCCTCTTCTACGCGCAAAATATGCGCTCTCTGGTTCCTAGTGTCGGTGGACCATCCGGGACACTGAATTTGTGACTGGATCTGCCCCACAAACGGGGCATGAACATTGTCACCTCAATCCACATGGCCTTGCCAGACAGCGCGGACAACACGCCGCCTGAGTGGATACATCTGACACCTGCCGGGACATTTGGCGGCAGGGATGGTCGTGGGCCGTTCAGACTGACAGATCCGGATGCCGTCATCAAACGCTCCATGCATATGGTGGGCGGCAAGATGGTGGTGGACGAAAACCACGCGACCCATGTGGCTGGCCCGAAGGGTGAGTCCACTCCCGCCGTTGGCTGGGTGGTGGAACTGCACGCCCGCAAGGACGGGATCTGGGGCCGCGTGGAGTGGACACGGCGCGGCGCTGAACTGATGAGCGACCATGCTTATCGCGGCATCTCACCTGCCATTGGCTCCCGGCCAGATGGCACAGTCGAGTGGATTGAGGCTGTCAGCCTGACCAACCGGCCAAACTTCGGGGTGACAACCCTGCATTCCCAAAATCACGATAATCAGGAGACGAGGATGGACCTCGCACAGCTACGGCGCACGCTCGGTCTGTCCGAGACGGCGACGGAAGACGATATCAACGCGGCCATTGCGCGCGGTAAGGCAGCAGTGACGCTGCATGCCAGTGTGGCGAAGGCTGTTGGTCTGGATGCCAATGTCAGCGATGCGGCGCTTCTGGCCGCCGTGCAGGCCAAGGGCACTGAAGTGAGCACGCATGCGCAGACTGAAATTGACAGCCTGCAGGGCCAGCTGACAGCGCAAAAGAAAGCGTTTGATGCCCTTCAGGGACAGCTTGCAAAAACGTCTGCGGAAAACTGGATCAAAGACCTGAGCCGCCGCAAGGAAATCAACGAAAAGGCCAAAGCGGTCCTGATTACGCTGCATATGCAGGACGTGGCAGCGGCTGAGGATATGGCGGACGGTCTGAAAGATTTGCCTGATGACAGTCTTGCCCGGCTCTCTCTGCATTCTCAGGGCACTGGCCGGTCTGGCGACAAGCCGGACAAGCTGGTGTCTGCCATGGAGTCAGCGCTTATCCCTGCTGACAAGGCGGGAGGCTGATCATGGCGCTTTCAAAAGACCGCATCCTGCCTGAGAAGAAAGTGTCTCACGCCCCGGAATTCCCGCTGAGTGTTGCGACCGGATACCGCGTGTTCCGTGGCTCCCTCTGCGTTGTCTGCCAGGACGGAACTGTTGTGCCTGCTGGCACGGCGGCTCCGCCTTCCCCTGCCGTCGCCAGTGCGGGGATTGCGCGGCATGCGCAGGACAATACCGGCACCAGCACCGTGATGAGTGCGCAGGTCGGTCCGGGGCCGCTGTGGTGTGAAAAAAGCTGCTTTGGCATGCCCTTTGACACAGCGCCCACTTGGGCTGACGTCGGCAAGCCGGTCTACGCGGTGGACGATGAAACCGTCTCCCTCACTGAAACTCCAGCAAGCGGGTCTGCCCGTCTTCAGGTGGGCACGCTGTCCGGCCTTGAAGCCGATGGCACAGCCTACGTGCTGTTTGCGTAAGGTCTCCCATGGACATCAATATTGGCAACATCAACGCCCTGACGACGACGATCAACAAGGCGTTCAACAAATACATTGAAACGGCTGCGCCGACCTATGGCCGCTTCACCATGACCATTCCGTCCAACGCCGGGGAGAACTTCTATCCGCGTCTGGCGGAAATGCCGGGTCTGCGTGAGTGGGTTGGGCAGCGTGTTATTCATCGTCTGGAAGCAGGTGGTTTTTCCATCAAGAACCGCACGTTTGAAGAAACGCTGGGGATCCGCCGCGAAGATCTTGAGGATGACCAGTTCAGCATTCTGACGCCTGCGATTGAGCAGCTGGCCGCTGATGCAGCGGAAATGCCGGACAAGCTGGTTTATGATGCGCTTGAGACGGGCGTTAAAACCGCCTGCATGGATGGCCAGTATTATTTTGATACGGACCACCAGACCTACACCGAGAATGGCGATCTGACCGGTTATTCCAACCTTGGTGTGCCGCAGGGCACGGAAGCTGCCGGGCCTGCCTGGTATCTGTTCTGCACCCGCCGCCCGCTGAAGCCGATGATCTACCAGCCGCGCCGCCCGTTTGTGGTGACGGCCAAAACCCAGATCACGGCTGGGAATGTGTTCTCGGGCAACGAATTCCTGTGGGGCGTGGATGGCCGGTGCAATGCCGGTCTGGGGATGTATCAGTTTGCCTACCGCAGCACGCGCCCGCTGAACGGCGACACGTTTGCTGATGCGCTGGCGGCGATGGCCTCCCAGCGCCGGAAGGATGGCACTCCGTATGGCATTCGCCCGGATCTGCTGGTTGTTCCGCAGAACCTTGAGAGTGCTGGCCGCCAGTTGCTGAACGGCGACATGGTGGCGATTGAAGCGCCGGACGGGAAGACGTGGATCCCCGGTTCGAACGTCTGGAAAGGCGCATGTGATCTGCAGGTGGCTCCGCGCCTCAGCCAGAAAGTAGGAGGCTAACATGGCTACTCCCCCGAAGAAGCCTGAGATTGATCCGGCTCTGGAAGACGCCAAAAAGGCGTTTGAAGGCTCTGTTGCCGTGACATCCAACGGGCATGACTGCGTTGTGCGTCCCGGCGAGATTATTGTGATCTGCCGTGACCCCGGCTTCCGGCGTGCCGGGATCGAGCATAAGGCGCTGAAGGTCTACAAGTCCGGTGAGCTGAAAAAGCATCAGCTTGAAACGCTGCGGACTGAACCGAAGCTCGAAATTATCGAGGTCGGCTGAACCATGGCTTATGCCACCGTGCAGGACATGATTGACCGGTTTGGGGAGCGTGCGCTGATTGATGCGACGCGCGACCTCAATCAGGACCGGGACGTTATGGACGTGATCCGGATCAACAAGGTGCTGGAACGCGCCTCTGCCACGGTGGATAGCTACCTGCAGCGGCGCTATGCCGTGCCTGTGCGCCCCGTCCAGCTGCCGGTGGTGGATGCGACCTGTGCTCTTGCGCGGTATGCGCTGTGCCAGCTGGCGGATAGTGAACCGGCCCTGCAGATCCAGACGGCGCGCAAGGATGCCCTGAAATGGTTGTCTGATGTTGGGTCGGGCGCTGCCACGCTGGACGCCACGGCTGTTGCGGACACCAGTGAGACATGGTCCCGCTTTCAGGCGCGCCCGACGTCCATCCGGGGGAATGGCCTGTGGTAGAGCGCCAGTTTTCTGATGATCAGCGCCCGTCCTATCTGGACGGGAATGTCCTGAAGGCGGCATTTCTGGGCGTCATGCAGGCGCTGACGGATGCCTATCCTGAGGCGGGATATCAACATTGTGTGCTGCCGCCCTCTCCAACAGCGTCAACATGGAAACGTATCCAGATGGGCAAGTCCTGTGTGGCCATGACGTTTGGTGGATGGGTGCCGGAGCAGAAGACTGGTCCGACATTTCGCGGGACACTGGTTTTCCCGGTTTTCCTGCTGATCAGGCATAACCGGATTGAAGATCTGTGGCTGGGCACGAATGAGCGCTGGGGCTTTGGCACGCTGGGCCTGATTGCTCAGGCTGTTGGCAGGCTGCACGGTGCAAAGGTGCCAGGTCTGGATGCGACCATGCGGGTGACGCGCCAGTTGTGCCCTGCCGGGATTGACTGGCTGGATGAGAAATCTGCGCTGGCTGAACTGGAAATCCAGATTGAGGGCGTGGGGCTGGATACGGACGTCTTTACCGACCAGCTGCCCGATTTTCTGCGGCTTTCTGAAATCTGGACTGTGGATGGGGATGCCCAGCCACAGGCAACTTTAAATGTGAGGGGTGACGCATGAGCGTGCGTGTGACGGTGGCCACGGGGCGCGTTGTGCGTGACCCGCGTGGCCGGAAATGCCCGGATGGGGAATTTTCCGTCGATGAAAAAGACTTTTTCTGGGCTGGCTGCCTGCGCAGTGGTGATCTGGTGCGTGTGGACGCAAAAGCTCCCGCTGGCACACCGGCTCTGGCTGTAGCGGCTGACAAGAAGGCTGAGAGCAAATGACCATTACTGTTGATCAGGTGCCTGCCAACTGGAAAGTTCCGGGAAGTTACACACAGGTTGCTGGCATCAATAACGCTGCAACGCTGGCGGGTATGCCGCTGCGGGTGTTGCTGGTTGGTGTTCTAGGGGCCAGTGGCACAGGCACGGCGCTGACGGTTTATCCGAATATCACGGCATCCCGTGCGGCAGCTCTGGCCGGTGCGGGGTCTGCCACAAGCCAGATGGTTTCGGCCTTTCTGATGGATGCGCCTTACACACAGGCGGACCTTATTCTGGTGGCTCCGGCCAGCGGGGCAGCCGCTGCTGTCTGGACGATTACGCCGACTGGCCCCGCCACGGCATCTGGCACCGTGGCGCTTGAGGTGAATGGTTACCGTGTGCCTGCGGTAGTCACCACCGGGATGACTGCTGCGCAGATTGGCGCTGCGATCGCTGATTATTGGACTGATGCGATGTCCGCTGTCACGGGTTGCACGGTCAAGGTTGATGCCGCCACTGGCATTCTGACCCTGACAGCTACCGATACCGGTGCCTGGACGAATGATATCGACGTGCGGGAAAGCACCCGGTATGGCGATGGTGTTGCCGGGGCAGCGCTGACAATCGTGCAGGCAACGCAGGGGGCCGGTGTGCCGGATGTGACGCCTGCGCTGACGGCTGTCAGCCGGACCTGGTATACGGACATGGCGTGGATTACGGCGGATCAGCCGAACCTGTCCGTGTTTGCCACGGAAGCGGCGCGCCGGTTCAACGCCATGGTTAAACTGGATACGCATGTTTATCTGGGCCTGCGCGGCACTTATGGGCAGGCTCTGGCGCTTTCTGAAACCCAGAATTCCAAGTTCATCAGCATTTTGCCTGCCAACCGTGCGCGGTTTGCGCCGTGGGAAGCTGCGGGCTCTCTGTGTGCGGTTGCCTCTGCGGCGCTGAATACGGATCCGGCACGGCAGTTGAACACGCTGGCGCTGACGGCGCTGGCCGGACGTGGGCCGGATGACGCGGACGATTACGATGACGCCACACGGAATGTGCTGCTGAATAATGGCATGAGCACCTTTCTGGTGCTGCAGGGTGGCACGGTTGAGCTGGAGCGGGTTGTGACCACCAATCTGGTGGATGACAGCGGTGTGGCGGATACCATCTGGACGGACATCATGTCCCCCAAGGTGGCGACCCGTGTGCGGTATGAATTCAATACCTACATCAAGGCCACGTATCCGCGTGCGAAGCTGGCTGACAACGGGTCACAGCTGGCGAAAGTCAGTGCTGCTGGCGTGGTGACGCCAGACACTCTGGCACTCTCATGGGTCGGGCAGACCGCTCTGTATGCAAATGCAGGATGGATTGACGATACCGCGACGCTGAGCCCGCAGGCCGTGTTTGAACGGGATGCCACTGACCGCAATCGTGTGAATTCCACACTGATTATCCAACGAATGGGGAGCCTGATGGTCGTCGCCAACTCCCTCGAAATGCAGGTGTAATATGGCCCAGACGGTTGGCATCATAGAGATCTGGTGGAAGGGCGTTCAATATGAATGCGTGGCCGGCAGCACCATCAAACTGCCCGGTTACAAAAACAACACGCAGGTGACCGGCAGCACGGTGCAGCGCTACCAGAGTTTTGCCGCTGGCGAGGTCAAGGCCACGCCTGTTCTCAAAACCGGCATGAAGCTGAGCACCTTTACCGCAGATGATGAATGCGAATTGCAGGTCAAATGCGACACCGGGCAGGCCTTTGTGCTGCCGGATGCTTTTATTCTCGATAACCCCACACTGTCCGACCAGGGCGGCAAAGCGCCGGTGACCTGGAATGCGGGCCTGTTTCAGGAAATTGTAAGCTCATGACTGCAGCCCAGAAATCAATCCTTAACGACCCGCGCGTAACGAACAATGCGGACGGCACTGTCTCTGTCGCGCTGTCCAGCCCTGTTGCGCTGACGACTGATGGCGAGGTTTTGTCTTCCATTCAGCTGGGGCCCCTTAACGGTCAGGCCATGGTGGACATGATCAATTACGCGCGCGAAGGCGACCGGATTGCCAGCATTATCAAGTCCTCATCGGGGATGGTTGGCCCGAAAGGCGATGCTCTGATCAAAGGCTTGTCCGGGCACGACTTCCTGCTGCTGAGCGAAGTGGCCAGCACTTTTTTGGGCAGTGGCCAGACGACTGGCCAGTAATTCTGGCGGCCATTGGCCATGAGATGGGGTTTTCGGAAGCGGAGCTTCTGAGCATGATGCCCAAACGCGTGGCGTTATGGGCCGTGGCGCTGGGCAAGCTGGCTGAGCGCCGCGCAGACGCGATAAGACAGGCGCAAAATGGCTGATGATCTGAGAGCAAAATTTGAACTGGATTTTGCTGTTGGTTCGTCCGAGCCTCTGGCTGCTGTCCGGGAAATTCTGGAGCGCATTGACCAGAGTCTGGAAAAGCTGCGTCAGGCAACCAATCCGTTCGCGGAACTGACCGAGCCGGTGGCGCGCGCCACACAGGCCACGACGCGGCTGAATGAAGCCGTTACCCGCACAACCACCGCAACGGAAGCCGCTGCTGAAGGCGTGACTGCCCTTGGCGGCGCACTGAATGAAATCGGTGAAGGGGCAACTCAGGCAGCGACCGGGCTTGGCCGCATGGGGGCTGAGGCGGAAACAGCAGCAGCTCAGGTCAGCACCGCCATGGAGCGGGCGCAGGCGGCTTATCGGGCTGCAGGTTTTGCATCCAATGCCGGGGGAGAGGCTGGCGCAGGCGGGCCGGGATATTTTGCCCGCGTTGGGGCTGCCGGGCGTGGTTTCCATGATGCCGTGCAGAGCGGCATGGGGAGCGCCTTTGGGGCTGCTGCTGCCGGGTTTGGTGTGCTGGCCCCGATCCATGCGGCTGCTGAATATGACAATGATCTGGCGCACATCGGCATTGGGCTGGATCTGCATGGGGCAGAAAACCAGCAGTTTATGGCCGCCTATGGCCGCAGGCTGGATGCTCTGGCGCGGGATACCGGGCAGACCAGTCCGGAGCTTGCGGCTGCGGCTGGATTTTTTAATCGTGAAGGCTATTCCAGCGACCGTCTGGACGCCGTGCTGCCGCAGGTGGCGCGCATTGCCACGGCCTATAACGCAGCCCCTGATGCCGTGGCGAAAACCACTTTCGCCCTACAGGAAAACCTCGGGATTAAAGACACCGACACTTCCGGCGCTCTGGCTGCGATTGCGCTGGCGGGGAAAAGTGCTGATCTGCCATTTGAAAAACTGGCTCCGCTCTTCCCTCAGGTTGCGGCTGCGGCTGGCCAGTTGGGGGTCACCGGGCGAAGCGGCGTGAATGATCTGGCTGCCGCTATGGCGGTGGTGCGTAAAAGCACGGGCACGGAAGGCGAAGCGGCAACAGACACGCGGGCCTTTATTCAGGCGATTACCTCTCCGCACACGGCGAAGCGGTTTGCCAAATTCGGCGTGGATCTGTTCGGCACGGAAGAAAATGCCCGCAGGAGCGGTCTGGATCCGATTGAGGCCGTGATGCAGCAGGTCAATCGCATTACCCACGGCGGTCAGGACCGCAAGGCCCTCGGGGAACTGTTCAACAATGAGCAGGACCGCGCCTTCACTCAGGCGATCCTGATGCACATGGACCAGTATCAGCAGATCAAGGCGCGTGTCTCTGCCGCAACGCCGGAAGTTATCAACAAAGATTTTGAAACGGGGCTGCAATCCACTCTGATCCGGCTGCATGCTTTTGAGGACGCGCTGAGTCAGACGGAACGCCGAATTGGGACGGCGTTTGTGCCTGTTTTGAATGTGGCGACCATGGCGCTGCACGGTTTGACAATTGCGTTTGACTGGCTGGATCAACACACCCATGGACTGTCCACGGACTTAATCGCGGGCGTGGGCAGTGTGCTGGCGATCACGGCAGCCCTTGGTGCGCTGGGGGCTGTGCTGATTCCTCTGCGGGCCGGGTTGGTGTTGATCCGGAGCCTGCTGTCCTTCAGCTCTCTGGCCTCTCTGCCTGCGCTACTCAACCCTGTCACGCTGACCATTGTCGGGGTCACGGCAGCGGTCACAGCCGGTTACCTGGCATGGCGCAACTGGGACAGGATCAAGCCGATGCTGAGCAGTCTGGGGAGCTGGATCAGCGGATGGGCCAAGACCATTGGTGGTTACATCATGGCTCCGCTGCACGCTTTGGACCAGTGGATTGACCATTCGTCTATCGGTCAGGCCATGGACAAATGGCTGGCACATCCGGCTGTTCCTGCCGCCGTGCCGGCGTCTTCTGGTGCGCATGGTGGCCAGTTTGACCTGCGCGTTAGCCACGATCCCGCGCTGCAGGTGCGTCAGACGTCTGGCCGGCCTGGTCTGGTCAAGATCACGCCAGACCGTGGCCGCATGGTGGCTCAGCCATGAGCGGGGCTCTTTCCTCCTTGTCCGGGCTGGGCGCGGGATCACTTGGTAGCCAGACTGGGTTGCTGGGGGGCATTGCCGGGGGGCTGCTGAATGGCGCGTTATCCGTTGCCGCGTGGCGTGGTGTTACGTTCTGGATGCCAAATAGCCAGGACGAGGCCGGACGCCGGATGCTGCAGATCTGGTTTCCGGGGCGCGATGATTTCCGGACGCAGGATTTTGGGGCGCAGGACGGGCCGATCCGCGTCTCTGGCCTGATTATTGGCGATGACTATGTGATCCGCGCCAAACGGATGCGTGCGGCGCTGATGCAGGCTGGCAATGGCACGCTGGTCCACCCGTGGTGGGGCGCGATAAAGTGCAGGCTGGTCCAGTCTGGCAGTATTTCGTTTTATGACGGCGAGATCCGCATGGCGCGGTTTCAGGCGACCTTTGTGCGTGTGCCGCCTGACCCGACCAGCAAGGGGCTGTTTGCGCGGATTGCCGACACCCTGACCAGTGTGCTGACGCAGGCCGATGCACTGGTTGATTCTGCCGTTATGGCGATGCGGTCTGTATTGTCTGTTCTCACCCTGCCTCTGGCTTTGGTCAGTTCTGTGTCCAGTGTTTTCTCCGTAGCGCATGGCGTATGGGATGCAGTGACAGGGTCAACGGCTGCCCTGCCGGTTCGGACTGCGGCGTCTGCTCCGCTGGCGGCTCTTGCTGGTGGGGTGAGCGTGCCGGTGACTAATAGCGACACGACCTATGCGGACAGCGTTGCAACCCTTCTGGCGGGCGTGCCGGCTGCTGTAGCGCAGTCAGTCTCTCCTACCGCATCCGCAGCGATTGCCCCGGCAGATGCCGTGAGTGGCGTGGATGAGGATGACATTGATCCGGCTGTGGCCACGACGCTGCTGATTACCGCGGTGCAGTCTCTGCGTACTGCCGGGCAGACGGCGGCGGAACAGGCTGCGGATCCGGCCTCCGTGCGCGGGCTGATGCTGGGGGCAACGCTGATGACGGCAGCGCAGGCCGTGGCTGCGGCATCCTCCCTGACCTATGCCAGCCAGGACGATGCGCTGAGCTGGCGTGACCGCCTGCTGGCCATGCTGGATGATCTGATTGGCGACATTGAGACGCTGGCAGGAACCAGTGGGGCTGCTGTGCCGATCAGCGGGATGCTGGGGGCGTTGCGCGACAGTAAAGCGGCCATCACGGCGGATATCTCCGAGCGTCTGGGGCGTCTGCCTGCGGTTATTGCCGTCACGGTGCCACGCCAGATGAGTGCGTGGCTGGTGGCCTATGCCGTGGCGGGTAACAACACTGCTGAGGTTGAGAATGTGTGGACTGACATGGTGGCGCGGAACGGCCTGCGTCAGCCAGCGGTGACCAATCCCGGCACTCTGCGCGTGTTGCAGCCGAGCGATCTGACGTGAGCGGGAGTGTCACCACCGTCCGGGACCGCCTGCTGACGGTGCAGATTAACGGCCAGACGCTGAAGACGTGGAGCGCGTGTGAGGTTGGTCGTGATCTGGCGGATATCGCGGGGGCGTTCCGGATTACCTATCTGGACACGACGCGGGCTTTTGAGGCTCTGGGCGGTGATGCGCCGGAGTTTGCGCGGGTGCGTGAGCATGATCCGGTGACGATCAAGCTCCGTGGTGAGACCGTTTTGCGCGGCTACGTGGACAATATCCAGCTCCGCATGGCGGACAGTCAGCTTGAGGCCATTATTTCCGGGCGGGATATGACCGGTGACATGGTGGATTGCTGCTCCAACCCGACTGGCCCCGGTGAGTATCGGCAGATTGATCTGGTGTCCGTAGTCGGCAAGCTGGCCAGCCCATACGGCATTGCTGTGCAGAGCGAGATTGACCCCGGCGCACCCTTTACCCTGGTCGCGGTAGATCCGGGGGAGCGCACCATGCAGACGGTCGAGAAGCTGAGCCGCCAGCGTGGTGTGCTGGTGGTCTCGGATGGTATTGGCGGCCTGCGCCTGACCAAAGCCGGGACGACGCGTGCCCCGGAAGATCTGCGCATGGGCGACAATATTCTTGAGGTGGATGCGCAGATTGATGTGCGGGAGCATTACTCGGATATCTGGGTCAAAGGGGCGTTTAAGAGTGTTTTAAGGCCCAAAAAAGCGGCTCTTGATGCCTCGGCCGCACCCCTTACGGATAAGCCGGGCAACGCTCCGGCCGCACCCACGCATAGCAAAACTGAAAGTGCGGCCGTAGTCCGGTATGGGCATTCTGTTGATCCGTCCGTGCGCCGGTATCGGCCTGCGGTGTATCTGGCGGCCACGCAATCAGGAGGCTCAGAAGCCACCCAGACGGCAGCGGATGTGCCACTGGACAGCGCGGCGCAGGGGCTGAGTGCGGATTCCGGGCCTGCGCCGATGGCCTATCACGCGGGCACACGTCGCGCGCCCCGCAAGGCCAGCAAGCCCAGAACAGATGCCAGCCCGTGGACGCTGCAGGATCAGGCTGACTGGCGGATGCGGACCACGCGGGCGCACGGCACGATGCGGATCTACACGGTGGCCGGACTGTCTGCGCGGAATGGAGACCTGTGGAAGCCGAATGCGCTGGTCTATGTCCATGACCCCTACAGCGGACTTGACCAGGACATGCTGATTGGGGCCGTGACCTATGTGGATGATGAAAGCGGGTATAAGACACGCATCAGCGTGGTCCCCCCGGATACCTATGACCTGACGGGCGACAATGACCGCGTCAAGAAGGGCACGCGCCGCAGTGGCCTGATTAACGGACGGGCCGGATGAGCCGGTCTGTTCGGGATCTGTATATGTCCCTGCGCGGGCTGATCAGCCGGGCCGTTGTGCAGGATCTGGATGACACCGGAGCCAATCAGACGGTAACGCTCGGCACGCATTACGGGCGCACGCGTGGCAAGGTGCCAGTGCATTTCCCGTTTGGGTTTGGGAGCCATGTCCCGCACGATGGCGCGGTGACGGCGGTTGTGGCGGCGGGTGGTGACCATGCAGACCCGATTGCGCTTCCGCCCAGCAATCCGTCCGCTTCCCGGATGGGCAATCTCGCGGAAGGCGAGACGGTACTGTATGACGCCGTGGGGCAGAAAATCTACCTGCAGGACGGCAAGATTGTCCGGGTGGATGCTGCTGTGCAGATGGATGTGCGTATTGCCGGACAGAGCATCCTGACGGTAGACAAGGATGGGGCAAGCCTGACGGGCACGTTGAATGTCAGCAAGGACATTATTGCCCAGGGCGATATGACGGCATCCGGCACAGTGACTGGCCAGAAAGATGTTGTTGGGGGTGGGAAAAGCCTGAAGGGGCATACCCATACCAGCGCAAATAGCGGCAGCCCGACTTCTCCGCCTCTCTGAGTGTTCACTCTGGGACACTGATCGTGTCCCACTAAATCCCGCATCAGATGGGCATGGATATGCCCACCACGCTCATGATGCGCTCAGACGCAACCGGCAGGCTGGACCTTGTGGTTCAGGCCGGAGCTGGTGGGCGTGGCACGCTGGCGGTTGACACCACGCTGGCGACATCGGGCCTGCTGGCGTTGCAGTGCGACCGCCGTGCCGATCCTGACGATACGCTGCCCAATGACATTGCTCTTCTGCCCGCGCAGTCTGGTGGGCTTCTGGCGCGCCGGGGCTGGGTTGGCGACATCCTGACTGACACCCGCTTTGGTGCCCGCCTGTGGCTGCTGGCACGGGGCAAATATGACGAGATGGACCGCCTTCTGGGGGCGGCCTATGCGGATGAGGCGATTGCCAGCATCCGTGCCTGGTGGGGCGTGACCGTAACGGTGACCGCTGCTCTGGCTGGCCGCAACACATTGCAGATTGGCTGCCAGATTGGCGCGGTTTCCATCTCCCGCACCGTGAGTGCTGCCGCATGAGCTGGGCAATTCCCACCACCCGCACGCTGGCACAGCGGCTGGCGGCCAGCATGCTGGCGCAGCAGTTTGTGGCTGCGGATGGCACCGTTGTGCGGCTGGACCCCAATGCTCCGCAGACGCTAGAACAGGTGCTGGGTGTGGTTTGGACGCTGGCGCTATCAGAAGTTTACAGCGCCATCCGCGACCAGTTGCTTGAGATGATGGTAACGACGGCCACGGCGGACGGCCTGTTGCCGCAACATGCTGAAATGTGGGGCGTGCCCCGCAACCCGGCGACAGGCGCGATTGGCAACGTGCTGGCCTCTGTCAGTGCGGACGTGACCCTGCCTATTGGTACAGCGATTGTGTCTGACGGCAGTGTGCAATGGCTTGTTACCACGGCCACTACAATCCCGGCAGGAACCACAGCCCCCGTGCCTGTGCAGGCCAACGCCACAGGAGCCATTGGCAATCTGGCGGCGGGAACTGAACTGACGCTGGTTTCCCCCGTAGCGGGGGTGACGTCGCTGGTGGTGGACTCACAGGGGCTGGCCGGTGGCGCGGACATTGAATCTGTCGAAAGTTGGCGTGCCCGCATTATTGCCAAGATCCGCAACCCGGTCGCGGGTGGCACAGCCACGGATTATGAAGGGTGGGCAAAAGACGCCGGGGCCACTTATGTCAATGTGCTGCCGGAAGCTTACGGGCGTGGCACTGTGGGTGTTGTCATTGCCATGCCTGGTCCGGCTGTGCCGACAGATGCACAGGTGGCCGCCGTGCAGGCTTATCTTGATGCGCGGCGGCCCATAACCGCAAAAGTCACGGTTGTGGCGGCGCAGCTGGTGCAGAAAAACCCGGCTATTATGCTGAACCCGGATACGGTTGCCGCGCGCCAGCAGATTACGGCGGAGCTGACGGCCTACTATCCGTCCAAGGGGATTGGCGGAAAGCTCTACGTTTCCGAGATCGTCGCGGTGCTGACGACCATCAACGGCACCAGCAATGATCTGGTTTCCCCCACGGCAGATGACCAGCTGGCCGATAATGCCATGGCTGTGCTGGGCGCCATTGACTGGCGGAGCGCATCATGAGCCGCACGCCAGAACAGATCCGTGATGAATGGCTGCATGACCTGATGCCGCCCGGTGCGCTTGAGCGCCGCCCCGATGGTAATCTGGCCAAGTTTTTGCAGGCGTTTGCCGGACCGTTCGCCGCGCTGGAAAGCGATGTTGACGGGCTAGCGCAGGAGATTTCTCCCGGCACGGCAGTTGGCCTGCTGGCGGACTATGAAGCCGTGCTCGGGCCGGATCCGTGCGGGCGTGATCAGGGCGACCTGACGCTTGCGCAGCGGCAGGCGCTGGCGTTCCAGCGCTGGGTGGCCGGGGCTGGTGTGACGCCCGCTTTCTTTTTGGCGATGGCGGAAGCTGCTGGTTTTACCATCACGATTGAGGAGCCGGACACGCCTGTGCATGGGCGCGTGCGCTGTGGCACGGCCCGGTATGGCACGGCCGATCTGCGGTTCCTCTGGATTGTGACCCTCCCCAACAAAAATACCGGATTGGAATGCCCGATGCAGCGGCTGGCACCTGCCCACACGACGCTGGTTTTTAAATATGCCGAGGCTGCGAGCTGATGGTTGACTACACGAATTCGGATGGTTTTGTGACTGATGCGCAGGGGCGCAGGCAGTATGCGAACCGGGACGATGCTGCGCTTATTGAGGGCACCGAGATTGATGCCACGGACCACAATGAGGTTCGGAATGAGCTGGTCTATCTGGTTTATCAAGCTGGACTGACACCGAGCAACGATGATCTGACGCAGGTTTATAAAGCCGTGCAGAAACTGGTTGCAGCGGGTGCGTCATCTGCTGCGGTCGGGTTTACGCCGGTTGAACAGGGCGGCCATGACGGTCTGCAATCTGACAAAATCAATATCGGCAACAGCGAAAGTGGCCTCGCGGCTTATATAGCAGGCACCTATTACGGTGTGCTGGCTACTCAGGCGTGGGCAACTGGCAAGTTTATTCTAAATAACGGCGGCACGAACGGCGGAATTGTCAGTGCGACAATAGATGGTGGCACAAAAGGGCCGTCCTTTCTGGATGGTGCCGGTACGTGGCATCAGGTTGCGGACTACTCCGCACTACAGGCCGAAATCTCCCGCGCCACGACTGTTGAGAGTAATCTCCAAACCAGTATTGGTCAAAAAGTCGATAAGTCTGGCGATACCATGACGGGACCGCTGACCGTCAAAAGTTTTAGCGGCATTACGGCATCTGGCACGCCAAGTAGTGCCAATACTGGTGATTATATTAACTACCCGGCTTTTGTATCCTCATCTGAGGGGCGCGGCGGAACTGCCTGGCTGCAATTGCAGGAGCATGTCGGCACCAATTTTACGCTCCTTATGGGCGTCGCATCCGGGGGTAATTCCAGATATTTTGGTATCCCGCAGGGTGCAAGGGCAAATGACTCTGCTTATGGAGACGTGGCCTACACGTCCGACCTTTCCAGCTACGTGCCATCGTCCACCTATGCTTCAGATTTTTCCACATCTGATAGTCAGGTGATCAATCTGCCGTATGGGAACAAGATCCAGCGTTTTGTTGTGTCTGTGCCGACAAACGGCACGAATTCACACAGGATCACTTACCCTGAGGCATTTTCCGGGGCAGCAGTGCCGGTATTCAATGGCAATGATAACAGCCAGAGCCGGTCTTTCTCGCTTTCCAACAATACGACGCCGGACGCCACGGGTTTTGACATTGCTGTCTCCGTGCACGGCAATTCAACCGCTGGCAGCACTGATGCTGCGACACTTACCGTTATTGCGATCGGACCAAGATAATGACGACAGCACCTCTCACTGGTGCAGCGGTGATTGCTGCTGCATGGCCTGCGCGATATTACGCTGCTTACGATACGACAGCGACAGGCATTACGAAGGTAACAGCGCTGTATGACGTCCAGTCTGTGCAGACTGTGGTGCAAAATCTCCCTGCAGCGGCAACGATGATCGCGCTTACTGAAGACCAGTGGGCACTGACGCAGGGGGCTCAGGCCATCTGGGTGCAGGGTGGCGCTCTGCTCTATCCTGCCCGGTATTATGCTGCCTACGACACAACGGCGGCGCAGCCCACAAGCGTGACGGGATGGTATGACACATGGACACTGTCCAGCGTTACCAGCGTTCCGGCCGCCACTGCGCTGATTGCTGTCTCCAGTCAGGACTGGGCGGATACAAAAGCCTTCCGTCTGCCGACCGGACGGGGGGTGCAGGATGGCAAGATTATTGATTATACGCCGCCCGCACCCCCCGTGCCGCTTGCTATACAGGCAACAAACGCGCTCACAGCAGCGGCCTCTGCGACCTGGGCAAATTATGGATCCATGGGTGTTGCTGTGCCGCAGGCGTGGATTACCTACCAGACCGCGCTGAAGGCCATTGCAGACGGGACAGACACGGCCAGCACCGCGCTGCCTGCGGAGCCAGCGGTCTGATGGCTGATTTTGTATTCAAGCGCGGCACGACCTTTTTGGTGACGTGCATCAATCAGGACGCGCAGGGCGCGCCGGAGGATCTGGGCGGCGCTGTGATTGCGGCGGAACTGCGTGATGCGCAGAACGCGCTGATTGCGCCGCTGGTGCCGATGGATGTGGCCGATCAGTTGGGCACCTACACGCTGACCTATCCGGGTGACACGTCCGGCTGGCCGCTGGGCACGCTGCGCACGGACATCCGCATCAGCCGTCTGGACGGCACAATCATACAAACAGGGACGGTCACGATCGCGATCGTAGACAGGGTGACGCAATGAGTATTGTTGTAGATCCGGCGCAGAGTAACGGGCCGGTTAATGTCCTGATTGCGGGGAGCGCGCCGGGACCCAAAGGTGATACGGGTGTCGGTATCGCTACGGCGCTGGTAGATGCCCAGGGCAATCTGGTTATCACCAAGACTGACGACACGACGATCACGCTCCCCCTTGATGCTGTTGTGGAACTGGCCGCTATGCAGGCGGCCACAACCATCGGGACCAGTCTGGATGATATTAAGGGTGCGGTGGAGGATGCTGCCGCATCGGCGACGGCGTCAAAATCATCTGAAGATAATGCCGCTGAATCAGCTGATCAGGTGACGCAGAAATCCACGATAATCGGTGGATTGGCAGAACAGGTCGCGGCAGATAAGCAGACGACAATACAGGCCGCAGGATCTGCCCAGGCTGTTACTGCGGGCGCGGCTAATATTTTGGCGCAGAACACTGCGCTCGCATCAGCCATTGTGAACAATCCCGCAGAATTTGATCTGATTGGCGCATGGGACGCCAGTCAAAACGCTCCGGCCTTAACAAGTGGAGCGGGCCAAGAAGGTGCGCTCTATATTGTAACAGTGGCGGGAGCCAGCGTGCTGGATGGCGTTGCGTCCTGGGGGCTGCTGGACGGCGCGTGGTATCACAATGGCACCTGGCACAAACTGGAACGGGCCGGATATCCGGCGGTTGCTCAGGTTCTGCGTGGGCTGCAGGGCATTGTCGCTGGCGATAAAACGATCAACACCCAGACCAACAAGGCGTGGGCGCTGAAAGATGTTGCTGGACGCATCTTGATGTCGGTGGAAACAGACGGTCGCATTAAGACAGCGGGGGGCAGCCTGACGCTGGGTGGCCGTATGATCGGCTGGGATGAGTATAGCGCGTGGCTGTTCAGTCAGCGTGATGTTGCTGGGCGTGTGGCGTGGGGTGTCCGAGAGGATGGATCGCCGGTTTTCCCAAGGTCTGCTCCATCTGCGCAGTTGGGTCCGGTTACCATCACCTATCGGGATGACGGTGATATCGTCTTCAAAAATGCGGCTGGATTTGTGCAGTTCAGGTCGTCGTGGGTGCAAAAACCAACGGTTGTCGACTGGACGACTGAAGAGATTGCAGACAGGGACCGGCAGCAGCTGGCACGATCGGCACTGATCATGTCTGGCAACGGTGATCTGCTGAGGGCGCGTCCGGTTTGGGGCATCTCTGTTGTCTATGATACGGGGCAGTCCGAAGAAAAAGGTTACGTGTCCTTGCCTGCGCTCTCGGTCACGCAGCCTTATGATAATATCACGTTTGGATCTGATCCGAGCGGATACCGGTTTGGCATTGACGCATCCCCGTGGACGCCGCGTGGCGGCGACCCATCGCCGCAGCCGCTGGTGGCCCGCAACATCAATCAGGACACCTACGATGAGATGACGTTCCCGGCAGTGCTGGTGTATAAGCCGGCAACCGTGGACGTCACATTGCCACCAGTCACATCCGGCAATGCCCTGATCCAGATCAGCACGACTGATAAGACCATTGACTTTACGTCTGGTTTTGCTGTTGGGCAGACTATCCAGTGTGCGGGTTTCAGCGGTGCGGCTGCCGTCAATAACGAGAGCGGCGGTGAGTGGTATAACCATTATGTGACCCTGACCGAGGTCTCTGCTCAATCCATTACCGGCACGTGCGACGGTGTCTGGTATGCGTGGACGCCCGTTGCTGTTACTGGTGCCGCAGGTGTCTCCATTGCTCCGCTACGGATCACCAGAGATTTTGGGGAGCAGCAATCAATTGCCGCCCTTAATTTCTTCCGGGGGCTGCAGTTAGCTTATCGCGGGCAGCTCTCAGATGTGTCGAGGCGGCTGGCGCTGATCTCCTGCTGCGTGTCCGGCACGACGATCCAGCAACTGAGCAAGGGCTATACGATCCCGCTTTTCGACCGCGTGGGTCAGTCTGCGACGATCGCCAAGGCGGAGGCAGATAAGCTCGACACAACCATCGGCTGCTTCGTAATCCAGTTTTGCCAGGGCGGCTCCAATACGGATACGGATTACGATACCTATTATCCGCTGCTGGCACAGTATTTCGCAGACGTTAAGTCTGAGGTCATGTCGGTCTTTGGGCAAACGGTAGAGCCATTCATCGAGATCGCGCCAATCTCCGGTATGAACCTGCCTGGAACCGGGATCATGGATGTGTGCCGTGCCCAGGTGGATTACGTCCTTGCTACGCCGGGCGCTTATATCCCGACCGTTGGGTATCCGGCCATCGACTATGGCCCGCACTGGTCAAATAACGGCGAGCGGTATGTGGGCGCGATGCGTGCCAAGATCAGGCATCGGATTATCACGCAGGGGCTGAGCTGGAAGCCTCTGATAATGGAGCGGGCCAGCCTGCGCGGGCAGACGATCCTGCTGGATTGTCATGTGCCCTTTCCGCCCATGAGATCGTTGCCCGTCTGGCGCGGACAGGAACAGGTTGTCTACGATGACCTGGGATTTGGGGTCTACGACACGGCGACACGCACGCGCCTTGCAGTTTCGTCCGTCTCAATCGTTGGCGATACACAGGTGCAGATTGTGCTGGCCACAGCCCCAAGAGGCGCTGTGTGGGTCACTTACGGTGATAGCAACCACGATGGCAGCGGCAATATCTTCGATAGCGATCCTGCGGTTTCGCAGGACGTTTACGAGTGGGTTGAGGGCAACGGCGCGCCGTATTCCGAGGGCGTCGCTGATCTGATCGGCCAGCCGTATGCGTTGGCCAACCCGATGATCAACTACGCAATACAGACACAGGCAGAGGGCAATTGATATGGGTGGCATGAGCATCACATCATCCAAACTGGATTATAGCGCGGCGTATTCCGAGTGGGAGGGGCCGACTGTCCAGCCGGATCTGGCGTTGTTTGCCGATAACGGCGGCCTAAAAAATCTCGCCCAGACAGGTTTGCAGCCCGGCGTGGTATCAGGCACCCCCACATTTACGGCGGGTGTTGCCGGTGCATCGCTGCCATTTGTGACGCTGGGCGCTAATGCCAAGCTGGACACGTACCACGTCTTCCCCCAGCAGATGACTGTCATGTCTCTGCTCCGTATGGGCGCTGGTCAGGCCAATGTCGTATCGATGGGGATTGATACGCCAGGCCTGCTGCTGCTGCAGCGATCCGGGCAGTGGAATAACTGGCTCGTGTGCGGCAACGGGGCAGATCAGATTACTGCTAATGCGGCCATGGTGTCTGGTTCCTGGCAGATTTGTGCGTGGCAATGCGATTTGTCCACCGTCAATCCGCAACTGACGTTCCAGGACTACACTACCGGTGCAACCGTATCTGGCACCGGTAAATTTGCTCAGGTGTATCAGCCGACCCAGAGCATTAAGTTGGGGGATTCTGGCGATAAGGCTGCCACGAGCACCTACGACGCGGCAGTGCATCTGGTGTGGGATTCATTGCTGAGTGCTGCTGACCTCAATACCAATGTCGCGTGGCTGAGGCAGTTTGCGCAGGCCTACGGGACGTCTGCGTGATTGATATCCCTGCGCTCTGGAATGCCTACGGTGGTCTCATTCAGGGGGGCGGCGGTTTGGTTGCCGGGTGGTGCGGCAGTCTGGCACGATCCCGTGCTCAGGCCCGCCGTGACCAGCTGGACGCCGGGCGACAGGCGCTGGATCTGGCGGCCACATTGGCCGAGCGTGATCAGGCTCAGGCCGATGCGCTGGATACGCTGAGGCGCAGGGAGTGGGTTCTGGCTGGGGCAGTCCAGGATGTCTATGCGGAGGCAATTGCGGTGCGCCTGATTGTGCATGATCTGGATGCTGCCGCTGGCAGGCCACTGCGGCAGTTCAGGCCACTGCCTCCTTACCCATTCCCCGCTCAGGGTGACGACCCTGCGGCGGGGGCTACGGCTGCTGATACAGCCGAGCCGCGTGCCGAAAACACGCACGGATAACCGCCCCGCCACCCCTGCAGGGGCGTGGGCTTACTGACGGTACTTTTCAATGGAGTCCAGACTTAACCCTGATTTAACACCAACCCGACCTGTGCGACCTGTGGCACCGTATATAGGTGGCAAGAGGCGGCTGGCAGGCAGACTCGTGGAGATTCAAAGCGAGATCCCACACAAGGCGTATGTTGAGCCCTTTGTGGGGATGGGCGGCGTTTTCTTCCGCAGGCCGTGGATCACTCCGTGCGAGGTGATCAATGACCTCTCACGAGACGTCTCTGGGCTGTTTCGAGTCTTGCAGAGACATCATGTCCCACTGATGGATATGCTGCGCTGGCAGGTTACGTCCCGCGATGAGTTTGAGCGCTTACGGCTGGCGCAGCCTGATAGCCTGACAGATCTGGAGCGTGCTGTCCGGTTCCTCTACCTCCAGCGGACAGCGTTCGGAGGCAAGGTGCAAGGTCGCAATTTTGGTGTGTCCATGCGCGGCGCTCGTTTTGACATTCACGCGCTGAGCGAGGCGTTGCAGGATGTTCACCGACGCCTGAGCCGGGTGACGATTGAGTGTCTGCCGTTTGATGAGATCCTGCGGCGCTATGATCGGCCAGACACGCTCTTCTATCTGGACCCGCCTTACTGGGGTAACGAGGATGATTATGGCGCGCCTTTTAAGCGCGAGGACTTCCATGTCTTGCTGGCTGCTCTGGAGCGCATAGAGGGTCGGTTTGTGATGTCTATCAATGACCGGCCTGAGGTGCGGGAGATGTTTGGTGGGTTCAATCTGGAGGCTGTCTCGGTGCCATACACAGTCGGGGGTGGTAAGCGGCAGCGTCCGTTTGGGGAGCTTATAATCACCAATTAAGGGACATTTTAAGGGTCTCTAAGAGTCGTTTTAATGACGGGCCGTATGCCGGTTTTTGGGTTCCAGATTATCTGGCTGAGAGTTCCAAATCATGCGGCCCGCTACAGCCCGGCTCGATAATGTGCTGATTGGAAATTATTATGACTACGCACCCTGATGCTGGCGATGTGCTGCCCATCACGGCGCATCAGACTCTTCTTGCCCGTGCGTTTCAGGATGTTCTGAATGAGGGGGCGGCTGACGCTGCTCCCTTTGGCCGCCAGCAGCTTACGGCGCCAGCGTTTGCGTCAGGAGCAGATGCGTCCGGGTATGAGCCTGTATGGTCAAGAACGCCCGTAACAGCACCGGTGTCGCCAGACATTCCGCTTGGCGCTCTTTCGGACAAAGCCGTTTCCCCGTTTTTCTCTGGAGCATTCTCGCTGCCATCCCGGCCGTCCGGGCCTCCTCTGTCGGAAGAGGTTTCAGCTACGTCTTATTTTCTGAAGGACAAATCACAGAATACGGGAAAAATACTGTCCGCGTATGATATCCGGCAGATTAAGAACGATTTTCCTATCCTCAACCAGTCGGTCAACGGACATAAGCTGATCTGGCTGGATAATGCCGCGACAACGCAAAAGCCACGCGCTGTGATTGATGCGACCTCTCATTTTTATGAGCGTGATAATTCAAACATTCATCGCGCAGCACATACCCTCGCAGCGCGCGCTACAGATGCATTTGAAGGGGCACGGGAAAAGCTCCGGCGTTTTATTGGTGCGCGCGAGGCCGCGGAGATTGTTTTTGTCAGAGGCACAACGGAAGCCATCAATCTGGTGGCGCAAAGCTACGGCCGCGCCAATATTGGTGCTGGCGATGAAATTCTGATTACCACAATCGAGCATCACGCCAACATTGTGCCGTGGCAATTATTGGCCAAACAGACAGGAGCCGTCTTACGGGTGGCTCCTGTGAACGACAAAGGTGAGCTTCTGCTCGAACAGTTTGCGGCCCTTCTGTCCGGACGCACGAAAATTGTTGCGGTGACGCATGTTGCCAATGCGCTGGGCACTATCAATCCAATTGAGCAGATTATCCCGCTGGCCCACGCATATGGTGTGCCGGTTCTGGTGGATGCAGCGCAATCCTCGCCCCATTTGCCACTGAATGTGGCCGCGCTGGATGCAGATTTTCTGGTGCTGTCTGGCCACAAGGTCTACGGCCCGACCGGGATTGGCATCCTGTATGGTAAACGCGGGCTCCTTGAGGCTATGCCACCCTGGCAGGGTGGTGGGCACATGATACGGGATGTTACATTTACCCACACGGAATTTCAGGGGCTTCCTGAAAAGTTTGAGGCTGGCACGCCGGACATAGCCGGGGCTGTTGGTCTGGGGGCGGCTGTGGAGTATCTGGAGCAGATAGGCCTGCCAGCTATTGCCGCGCATGAACATGCCTTGCTGGAGTATGCTACTTCTGAATTTGAGCATCTGCCGGGTGTCAGGATTATCGGCACTGCTGCGGCCAAGGCGAGTGTTTTGTCTTTTGTGGTCAAAGGGCATGATGTGACGGACGTCGCAAAATATCTGGACAGTTATGGCATTGCTGCGCGTTCCGGGCATCACTGTGCGCAGCCTGCGCTCCGGCGCTTTGGTGTGGAGGCCACGGTCAGGGCTTCTTTCGGCCTTTACAACAGTTTTGAGGATGTAGATGCTCTGGTCTCAGCACTCAGGTCATTGATAAGGCACTGACATGACTTTTGCAGTTCTGACTGCATTCGGCGGCGGTCTTCTGATAGGGAGTGCCGCCGTTTTTTTGAAGGCGACGACGGGGCATATCCTTGGTGTCAGCGGTATTCTGGGGAACGCTGTCTCACGCTCCGCAGGGAGTTGGCGGTGGGCGTTTCTCGCGGGTGTGGTGGGTGCCGCGGTTGTCATGCGCAGTATGGGCGTTCTGGTGCCAGCAGGTTTCAGGCAACTGGGGTGGGAACGTCTTTTGGTTGCGGGTTTGCTGACAGGGGCCGGGACCAGACTGGCTAATGGGTGCACCAGTGGCCACGGCGTATGTGGGTTGGGAAATCTATCCGGGCGTTCTTTAATTGCGGTTCTGGTTTTTATGGGAACAGCCGGGCTTGTTGTCTTTTTCCAGCATAGCGGGAACTGGTTCCCATGAAGACTGTGGCAGCTGGCTTCTGTGGCTTTATTTTTGCGCTCGGCCTGATGGTTTCAGGGATGGCAGCCCCTGCAAATGTACTGGGCTTTCTGGACGTGACCGGCGCGTGGAACCCTCTTCTGGCTTTTGTAATGGGAGGCGCCGTTGCTGTCACGCTTCCCGGTTTCTGGTGGCTTCGTCACCGGCAGGTTACAGGGCAGGCGTCTGATAAGGCGCAACACTGGCCGAAGCGCTGGCCGCCAGATGGGGCTCTTGTGATGGGGGCAATCTTGTTTGGTATTGGCTGGGGGCTGACCGGCGTGTGTCCCGGTCCGGCCCTTGTTCTGCTCGGACTGGACGGCTGGAAAGCGTGGCTTCTGGTTGCAAGTATCCTGCTGGGCTGGAAAGGTACGCAGTATTTACAGACTGCCCGTGCGCGATAATGCAACCGATTGTCTGCTGTCGCGGGCTGCGGAAACAGACAATCGGAATGAGCGGACGCACAGCCCAGACTTAGGGCTTCGCTCTGGCCGTAAAATCCGAGGCGTCATGACGCTCCGGTAACTGGTCTTCTGCAGGGCCGGTAATGCGGTTAACACGCCGGCCACGCTGGACAGCAGGGCGCGCCAGCAGGCGGTCTGCCCACGCCTTGACGTGCGGGTAGGCCTGCACCCCCAGAAACTCCGATGCGCCGTAAAGCCATCCTTCTACCAGACCGCCATACCATGGAAAAATGGCGATATCCGCAATGCTGTAGGTCTCACCAGCAACATAGGGCACTTCCTGAAGGCGGCGTTCCAGCACGTCCAGTTGCCGTTTGGTTTCCAGAGTAAAGCGGTTGATCGGATATTCTAGCTTTTCAGGCGCGTAAGCGTAGAAATGGCCAAAGCCACCGCCAACATAAGGCGCACTGCCAACCTGCCAGAAGAGCCAGTTGAGGCATTCGGTACGGCCGTGCAGATCTTGCGGGATAAAGGCCTGAAATTTGTCTGCCAGATACAGCAGGATAGAACCGGATTCAAAAACCCGAAGCGGCGGGTGGACGCTATGATCAACGAGAGCGGGAATTTTTGAATTCGGGTTAATGCTCACAAAGCCCGAACCAAACTGATCCCCTTCAGAAATACGGATGAGCCAGGCATCATAATCGGCGTCCGCATATCCCGCGGCCAGAAGTTCTTCCAGCAGAATGGTGATTTTCACACCGTTGGGTGTGCCAAGAGAATAAAGCTGGAGCGGATGCTGTCCGACAGGCAGAGGTTTCTCATGCGTTGCTCCGGCAAGAGGCCGGTTTGTCGCAGCAAACCTGCTGCCGTCCGGGCCGTCCCATTTCCAGACTTTGGGGGGCTGATAGGGTGTGTGCTTGTCGCTCATGCGGAGAGTCCATTGTAGGGTGTAGGCCATCAGGATGGCATGCGCCTGCGCACAAAACAACGAATTAAACCGTATTTATAAAAAACTACAAAAATAATATGATTTAACAGATTGACTACATTTCTAGTTGGTGGAATCATCGGTTTCGGTTTGTGACACTCTGATGTCTCCAGCGGAGTCAACGCATTATGCACAGCAGATACCGAATGTCGGTTTGGGGCCGATGTAGCCGCGATCGGTCGTCAGACCGGGGGCCGGGCTAAATTCGCCGACGGAAAACTGTCGGCTCCGCAAGATGCGCAGAAGGCAGAGTGTGATGTTGGCATCCCACGTTCTTGAAATCGATGGTGTTTTTGTCGGTTCTTTCATTCAGGATTGCAAGCCATGCCAGCAGCGTTTTTACGCTGTGCATGAGGCTGTGAAATCTTTTCATAATCAACGTTTCGATCACTCCGGGTCTTTGAGTCGTCAGATTACCCGGCAGTTCCGTCGGGCCAGAGCGTCTTTCGCGTCGGCCTGAGAGAGATTTGATCTTATTCAGGAAAGTTAAAAGATCATGAGCAAGTTTCGTCCTTTGCAGGATCGTGTCGTGCTGCGTCGTATTACCCCGGCGGATAAAACAGCCGGAGGTATTATTATCCCTGATACGGCTAAGGAAAAACCTGTTGAAGCCGTTGTCGTGGCCGTAGGGCCGGGAGCGCGTGATGAGCGCGGGCAGGTTGTACCTCTGAGTGTCCGGGCAGGGGATCATGTGCTGTTTGGTAAATGGTCAGGCACGGAGGTCAGTATTGGTGGTGAGGATCTGCTGATTGCAAAGGAGTCTGACCTGTTCGGTATTCTGGAAAATGCCTCGTAATTTAAGATCTGTATTGAGAAGAGAGAAAAGAAAATGGCTTCTAAAGACGTAAAATTTGCAACCGATGCCCGTGCCAGCCTGCTGAAAGGCATTGATATTCTGGCCGATGCCGTCAAGGTGACGCTTGGCCCCAAGGGGCGCAATGTTGTTCTGGACAAAAGCTTCGGTGCGCCACGCATTACCAAGGACGGGGTCTCTGTCGCCAAGGAAATTGAACTGGCTGACAAATTTGAAAATCTCGGGGCGCAACTGGTGCGTGAAGTGGCCACCAAGACAAATGATCTGGCAGGCGATGGCACAACCACCGCCACGGTGCTGGCTCAGTCCATTGCCAGAGAAGGGCTGAAGGCTGTTGCAGCGGGCTTTAACCCGCAGGATGTGCGGCGTGGAATTGAGCACGCTACCAAAGCTGTTATTGAGGAATTGCGTACGCGCACCAAAGCGATTTCTGGCCACGAAGAAACCGCTCAGGTTGCAACCATCTCAGCCAACGGCGAAGTGGAAATTGGCCTTATTATTTCTGATGCTGTGCAGAAAGTGGGCAAGGATGGTGTAATCACGGTTGAAGAAGCCAAAGGCTTTGAGACAGAGCTGGACGTTGTCGAAGGGCTTCAGTTCGACCGGGGCTATATCTCTCCCTATTTCGTGACGAACACAGAAAAGCTGATTGCTGATCTGGAAAATCCCTACATCCTGATTCATGAAAAGAAACTCTCTTCTCTCCAGCCGCTTCTTCCCTTGCTGGAAACAGTGGTGAAATCCGGACGTCCGCTTCTGATCATCGCGGAAGATGTGGATGGGGAAGCTCTCGCGACACTTGTGGTGAACAAACTGCGTGGTGGTCTGAAGATTGCCGCTGTGAAGGCGCCCGGCTTTGGAGACCGGCGTAATGCCATTCTGGAAGATATTGCTATTCTCACAGGGGGTGAGGTTATCAGTGAAGAGCTGGGGATCAAGCTGGAAAACGCCACACTGTCCCAGCTTGGGCAGGCACGGCGTGTGGTGATCGACAAGGACAACACCACCGTTGTGGATGGGGAAGGGCAGGAGGACGCCATCAAGGCGCGTGTCGGGCAGATCCGCGCGCAGATTGCTGATACCACGTCTGATTATGACCGTGAGAAACTTCAGGAACGTCTGGCCAAGATTGCCGGGGGTGTTGCGATTATCCGTGTCGGAGGGGCAACCGAGACGGAAGTCAAAGAACGGCGTGACCGTGTGGATGATGCCCTGAACGCAACCCGCGCTGCGGTTGAGGAAGGTATTGTGCCCGGCGGCGGGACGGCTCTGGCGCGTGCGACAGAGGTGGTGGCGCATTTGCACTTCCATAATGACGACCAGCGCGTTGGCGGAGATATTGTGCGCAAGGCACTTCAGGCCCCCCTGCGCCAGATTGCAGCCAACGCGGGTGAAGACGGAGCTGTGGTTGCGGGAAAGGTTCTGGAAAATTCTGACTACAATTATGGGTTTGATGCGCAGCTTGGTGAATATAAGGACCTTGTTGCTGCCGGGATTATCGACCCGACCAAGGTTGTCCGGACGGCCTTGCAGGATGCGGCCTCTGTCTCCGGCCTTGTCCTCACCACAGAAGTTCTTGTGACGGACAAGCCGGAGCCCAAAGTGCCATCAGCACCGCCGGGGGCAGATCACGGATTCTGAAGATCGTTCCCTGTGAGTGAACGAGAGAGGGCATCGCTTTATGGCGGTGCCCTTTTTTATAGTGCTACATTGTAAATGCTTCCATTTTTATGGGCTCTGAAAAATTAGTGTGAGATGAAATCAGGAAAGAACAAACTATCGATGATAAAAACCAGAAAGAGTCCCAGCCAGATGAAAGGGAGTGACGTTCGGTTTGATGAGACTGATCTGGGCTGGATTGTTATGAGTATAGGCATGGCAATTGGTGCCGGGATTGTTTTTTTGCCTGTGCAGGTTGGTCTTGTGGGGCTGTGGGTATTTTTGCTCTCTTCCGCCATTGGCTATCCGGGAATGTATCTCTTTCAGAGGCTGTTTATTAATACACTTTGTGGAGCCAGAGAAAGCCAGAGCTATCCACAAATGATAGCCAGCTACCTTGGGAAACGCTGGGGTCTTGTCTTGGGCCTTGTTTATCTGATGATGCTGACAATATGGATGTTCGTCTATGCAACCGCTATCACGCGTGACAGCGCATCCTATTTAAAAAGCTTCGGCCTGACCAACACGTTGCTTTCTCAACAGGCATGGTATGGCCTCCTGCTTGTGACCATACTGGTCTTGCTGGCTTCGCGTGGAGAACGCCTCCTTTTTCGGTTTTCATCTTTTATGGTGCTGACAAAGCTCGCCATCGTCGGGATGTTGGGGCTTTTTATGGTGTCGCGGTGGAATACGTCTTATATTACAGGGTTCCCGGCTTTTGGGCCTCTGGTAAAGGAAACAATTGTCACGCTTCCGTTTACGCTGACGTCCATTCTGTTTATCCAGACACTCAGCCCGATGGTGATCGCATACAGGGCAAAAGAGAAATCTTTGGAAGTGGCGCGTTACAAGTCTCTTCGTGCAATGAATATTGCATTTGGTGTTCTTTTTATCACCGTATTTTTTTATGCGCTGTCTTTTACGTTTTCTTTGCCGCATGAGGCCGCAGTTGCAGCCTACAAACAGAATATTTCCGCACTTGCCATCACCGCACAAAATTTTCCCGGAAGCTGGGCTAGCATTATCGGAGTCGTGTTGAATATCTTTGCGGTCATGACAGCATTTTTTGGGGTTTATCTGGGGTTTAAGGAAGCATGTTATGGGCTGATTGCGCCAGTTATAAAACATTATAACGGTAAAAAAGAACTTCCTGAAAAACAGGTTACTTACGGCATTATGCTATTTTCGATTCTTCTCTCATGGAGTGCCATAGTCGGTAATTTTCCTGTCTTATCATTTACCGTTTTATGCAGCCCAATTTTTGGTATCCTTGGTTGTCTGGTTCCGGCATGGCTTGTCTACAAAGTGCCGGAATTAAAACCTTACAGAGGCTATGGTGTTTATTTCGTGGTGTTTATTGGACTCCTTTTATGTATCTCTCCCGTTTTTAAATTCTTGTCATAAAAAGTACGCCCTATAAAACTTTTATAGGGCGTTATTTTTTCAAAAATTTCCATGCTGAGAAAATGCTGTGTCTCATGAGTTCCGGAATTATCTTTTTGGGTAGGCATAAGCGGGAAGAAGAATAAAGCCTCCCAAAGAGAGAAGGGCAATAATCTCCAGGAGCAGGAGACCGCCTGAATACGAACCAGTCTTATCATAAATCCAGCCTATTGCCGGCGGAGAAAGCGCTGCGACAATCGCGATCAGGGAATAGAGACAGGCATAAATTTTTCCAAAATGAGACAACCCAAAATACCGGCCTACAAAATAGGATGTCATGCTTGTCTCACCCCCCGACCCTAATCCCAGCAAAAAAGATGCCGTAAACAGAAGGAGAGGGGTTTTGGAGATATGAATGACAATCAGACCGACAAAAGCCATAAGTGCAAAAGGAACAATAATTTGGGGTCTGTCCTGAATATCCAGAAGCCAGCCAACCATAATCTGGGCCAGAATAGCCCCTGCGGCAACGCAGGAAAGCAGAGTCGTCGCTATATTCAGAGAGAAACCTTTATTCAAAAAAATACTGACATACTGTGAGAAGAGTGCCTGATCGACAAACATGGATGTTGCAACTGTTACAAACAAGAGCCAGAAGATCGGTGTTCGCAGAGCATAATGCAGGTTTTTCCCCGGCAGCGATGGTTTTTTTTGCCCTGCACTCTTCGGAGGGTCCTTCAAAAAAGCAAATAGAAAAGGCAATGTCACAAGAGAGGCTAGTCCGAGCACTGCATAGGCGTTCTGCCATCCTGCGGCGTTATATAAACTGCGGACAACCTGAGGTGTTATCATCATCGAGAGGAAAATTCCGCTTCCAAAGCTACCAAGGGCAAGCCCTCTTCGGTTGGAAAACCATCCTGACAGCAATTTGCTGTAGGGCGCTATGCCCGGCCCAATAATGCCTAAAAGCGCATAGAACAGCCAGAATTGCCAGATGTCTGATCCGGTTGTTTTGATAAGAGTTAAAATAATTCCAGACAAGAGTGCCAGAGGAAGTACCGTGCGTCTGATCCCGAATCGGTCGATCAAAAAGCCGATCAGGATTCCACCTGCTGCTCCACTCCAGTGTTCAAATGTGATGGCAAAAGAGGCTTTGGCCTGCCCCCAATGATACGTCTGGGTAATAGCAGGCAACAAAACGCTGAAAGCACTTGCGGACAGCGTTCCTGCCCCCATAGACGCACCAATGAGTGAAACAGCAATAATTTTTGGAGTGTGATGCCTCTCCTGATGCGGCAGAAAGGTTCCGGTCTGAGCCTGCTGAGCGTTGGCACTCATTTTGCCAGACCGGGTGGAAAGCTATTGGGTGTAATTTCTTCAGGCTTTTCTCCGAGCGCTTTCAGGGACCTTGGCAAGCGTTCAGTATTGATAGGTTGACGGTCACCAATCCAGAGACCTGCAACGATGTGATCTGCCAGAGGGTTATCCGTATTCGGATGAATGAGAATTCTCAGGCCATTATGGTTGAGGCTAAGCCATGAAACAATTTCTGAAAACTGCTCCTTGGTGAAGCCGAAATACCAGGATGGGGATGTGTGTGGACCAAAAGCCTGATCGTGCCATGGACCAATCTCGACAACAAAATTTTGCGTAACCCAGTCGCGGATGATGCGGGATTGAGCCGCAGTACTTTCGTCAAAATAGATATGGGCATGCCAGCTTGCAATGTTATGGATTGAGCGAGGCTCCAGGGAGAGCGCATCTTTCGTCATAATTGTATTCTCCAGACCAGTTCCACGCACATTAAATACATTTTTTCATCGTGTTGTCAAAAAACAACATTAAAAAATACGAAATAAAAAAACAAATAAAAACAATAAGTTATATAAAAACCTAAATTGGATTTTTGCTATTTTTTGCAAAATCCCAACCTAAAATCAAAAAAATATCGCGATCTACGAAAAAACCACTATTGAACAGAGTCATAAAAAAGAAATACGAACACAAAAGTGAAACAGGGAACCAAAAGAGCCGGACCCTGGGATGGCACAGTGACGATGTTAGGGGCGTAAAGCCCCATAAATGTGGAGCGTTGGCGAGTGGAAAAAAGACATAGTCCTGTACTGATTGGTATTTCTATAACATTCTGCTCTGTCATGCCCGTAGCTCAGGCTTTTGCTGAAGACGGGAATGTTTCTTCAGTTGCTATTTTTAATAACAAAGATTTAAAAGACGGCAAAACCAAAAAAAATAATGTAAATAAAGAGAAAAATACAAATAAAGACAGGAATGATGCTCAGTCCGCAGAGTCTGTTGTTGTAACCGGTACCAGAGCCAATGGACGCACGGTGCATAACAGTGCAGCTCCGATTGATTTAATTAGTCAGAAAGATCTCGCGCAAACTGGTGCAACCAATATTTTGGAAGCAATGGGGCGGTTGCTGCCGTCATTTAATGTGCCGGCGCTTGTGCAGCCAGATTTGGGGAGCATGGTGCGTGGTGCGCAACTTCGTAACATGGACCCGGCTTATACTCTGGTTCTTGTAAACGGTAAGCGCCGGCATACGACGGCGGTTGTGAATGAGGACGGCTTTCCCGGTTCCGTTGCCACGGATTTGTCTCTGATTCCGACCGCAGCAATTGATCATATTGAAGTCTTGCGTGATGGAGCATCAGCAATTTACGGCTCAGATGCTCTGGCCGGGGTTATCAATATTGTCTTGAAAAAAGATACTAAAGGGACATTCAGCGGGCAGGGTGGCTCAACGTATGATGGAGGAGGCACCAATGGTTATGTGAGAGCAGATAAAGGCTTTTCATTTGACCATGGAAAAGGGTTTGTTCATCTTTCTGCGGAATTTAACCGGCAGGATATGGCGTCCAGAAATTTTCCACTTAAATCTGGTTATCTGTCCTACCCTGCTGTTAGTAATACAACCGGCGCTCTGGTCGCGCTGGGGTCAGGTAATACGCTGCCTGCCGGAACGCACCTTAATCCTAAGGAGGCGGGAAGAAATAATACACCATGGAAAAATGTCGGCTCACCATCAAGCACTCTTGGGGAGTTTGCGTGGAATGCTGGCTATGATCTTACGAAAAGCATAACATTTTATTCCTTTGGCACATATTCTTACCGGGATGCTGCCTCAGTACAAAATTATCGCCTGCCCAATACCGTCTTTAAATCTAATCCGGGATTATACTCTGTCTATCCGGATGGATTTAACCCGTATGAGACAATGAAGGAGAACGATTTTTCTGCTACCGGCGGCATTAAATGGAAGACCGGGAAATGGGACTGGGATCTGAGTGGTACATATGGGGAGGACGACATAGACGTTGGTGTTACCCATTCAGCAAACTATTCTCTCTCCTATCCCGGTTCACAGACAGCGTTCCATGTTGGAAACCGTAATTATGGGCGTTTTACGGGTGATCTGGATGTAAGACGGTCTTTTAATATTCCATTTTTTGCCAAACCTCTCGATTTTAGTAGCGGTTTCGAATTTCAGAATGAAACCCAGTCTTTGGGCGCTGGTGAATATAATTCTTATGTCGGGTCTGGCTCTTCTGGTCTGGTCGGGTATTTGCCAGTTGATGCGAACAGTTCATCGCGCCATAGCTTTGCGGGATATGTCGGGCTGGCGAGTAAAGTTACAAAAAACTGGACTGTTGACCTGGCAGGAAGAATAGAGAGTTACTCAGATTTTGGGAAAAATTTCTCGGGCAGATTTTCAACCCGTTACGACATAACGAATAATTTTGCGTTCCGGGCGACAGTTAGTAATGGCTTCCATGCTCCCAGTCTGGTGACTGAGTCTTACTCAAATACATCTGACCATAACGGTACGTCCTATATGCTGGCGCAACCGACATCGGCAGTGGCGCGGGCATTAGGAGCGTCTCCGTTAAAACCGGAGACGTCTCGTGATTTCACGGCGGGTCTTGTTTATAGCCCCGAAAAATCAGTCAATCTCAGTCTGGATGTTTATGAAATTGATGTGGCCAATCGTATTGGCACGTCTGCCGATATTGGAATTGACCGGAGCACGGGGGTCGCGCTGGATGGAAGTGGTAATGAATTAACAACTTCTCAGGTAAATCAAATTGAGACTTTGCTGAACAGCGCAGGCATATCGGCCGGAAATGGTCTGATTGCCCATTATTTTACAAATATTGGCAATACCAGAACGCGCGGTCTGGATTTTACGGCTGATGGTCATCATGCTATCGGCGGTGGCACATTCCGATGGACTGCGGGTGTGAATGTTAATGACACTGTCGTCACCAAAAGAAATGCCATTCCATCTGTGCTTCAGGGGTTACCTAACATTGGTATTCTCTCTAAATCGACAGAATATACATTACGATATCGCTCTCCGCCCGATAAAGAAATTGTTTCCTTAAGCTATCAATATGGAAAGTTCTCCATATTTGTAAGAGAAACTCATTACGGTGCTCTTAAACGCTATAATGATGTGACTGGCGGAAGCTATAATATTACGCCGTCTTTCGTAACGGACCTCAATATTGGGTATGATGTAACAAAGCGGGTCAATGTTACTGTGGGTGCTAATAATCTGCTGAATCAGTATCCAAGCCAGATCCCTAAAAGTGCAATCCCAGCCTACAATTCGCAATTTACCGGCCTGTATGACAATAGCGGACCGCTGGGTGTGCTTGGTGGCTACTACTACGGACGCGTATCCGTAAAACTCTGAAAAATTCTCTGATTTTTGAAGGAAAAACTGATGTCAAAGCATGATCAGCCTCAGGCAGGAAACGTGTCCCCGACAGCTATCGACGATATTGATCGCGAATGGGCTAATCTGCTCTCGCCGGGACGGCGGCAATTATTGGGGCGTGGAGGGCTGCTTGCTGGTGGTGGGCTTCTTGCGTCAGCGCTGGGCGCAGGAAAAGCATTGGCTCAGGCGGTTCATGGCGACGGAGCCGCGCCGCCGCCCGGACCTTTTGAGGTTCCGCATTTGCCGGGGCATAGTCCGTGGGGTGAACATCCTGAGCTGGAAGCGACCACCCGCCCACCGGGCTTCCGGCCGAATGAAGACCCTCTTCCCTCAAAGCCACGACCTTATACAGATATTAAAAGCTATCATGCTCATATTTACTTTAATGAAGATAATTACCAGAAAGCAGCTTTGCTCAGAAAATGGTCTGCTGAACGGTTCAGAGTTGAAATGGGGCACTGGAATACAAAGCCAGTTGGGCCGCACGTTACCCCCTCTTTTTATTTTGGTTTTAGTAATGAGCAATTGCCAGTGATCGTGCCGTGGTTGCAGTTAAATAACCTGGATCTGACAATTCTTATTCACCCCAATACGGATGATCCGCGCTCAGACCATTTGTATTACGCTTTGTGGGTAAACAGAGCTCAGCCGGTTAATGCATTTGGTATGAAAAAACCCGGAAAAGGGCAGCCTGCGGTTGAGCAGATTTACCCCAATACTCACCCCACGCTTAAACCCGAAGTTTGAGGGGATCAGGTTGTCAGAGGCATGAAGGGTATTTTGTCTTTCATGCCTCTCTGTAAGTCTCCAGTCTTTGCGACGGAAGATTCAGTCGGTTGTGATTCAGGAAGTCACAGGCATATGGAGGGGCCGGAGATTGGTCGGTCTCCCGGCCCTTTTGCTTGATTCTATATACGCCGAAGGAGGCTTAACCTTCCTGCTAATCATTCGTTTGTTAAGCGCGTGGTAATCTGGGAAAGGGCCAGGTGCAATCTTGGATCTGCGTTTCTGTCCGTCACTGTCTGGATTATATGTCGTTGCAGAGGGCATCTGCAGGCTCCAGAAGCTATCAGAGACCTTGTCGGGTATAGAGTGCCTTAGCAAGGTGGACTTTGCACCGCGAGGCAAAGAGTGCTGCTTGTGGAGCGGGGGAACGAGCGTCAAGCGCACTCAGACCATTCGCTGTCGGCAGAAAACGGTTTTGGCCCTCAGAGAAACCTGATTTTTCTCAGGAGGCATAACTACATATATTTTTAGAAAAGTTTGCGCATGAACCATTTTTGAAAAAATGGTGTCCCGTACGGGATTCGAACCCGTGTTGCCGCCGTGAAAGGGCGATAAGTAGTGGCTAAATAGCTGGATGTTCCCCATTAAATTGTTGATAACAGAGAGATTTATATCACTGACTGTCACTGGATACAACTGAATATCACGTCAAGATGGGCCCAAATCGGGCCCAAAAAGTTGCCGCCCTGATTGGTTATCCAATGCAGCATCTCTGGAACAGCAGGAGAGATATCAGATCACAGGGTCAGTGCCTGTCTGAGATCGTTATGCTCGAATGCACTTGCCATACGCGGGATCTCCGCTGACCGGGCACCGACTTCCCTGGCAGTTTCCCTCCATGCCGTGGTCGACCGTCGACACATCCTTGATGACGGTACGGGCCTGCGGCAGCATAAGAGCGAAGAATTCCGATGTCGCCTCGACGCGGATTTCTCACGGAAGGGTTGTGCATCGGGTTAGATTATGAAAAGTCTGTTTTGTAAAAAAGAAGTTTCCATAAGCATAAGAAAACCCGATGCAGACACAGTGTAGCGCAGGCGCGTATGATTTTCCAGCCTCCTGTGGACGACGTGTTGTGGCCCGGTTTGACGGGGGTCGCATGAGTTCGGATGGCGGTGTCATCCTGCTAAAGCAGGTCGATGATCGTCTGGGGTTCAGCCGCCGTTTTGCTGCATGTTTTCGCGATGAACGGCATCCCGGCTTTGTGGAATACCGGGTGGAAGACCTTGTCCGTCAGAGGATCATGGGGCTGGCTCTGGGTTACGAAGACCTGAACGATCATGATGCCCTGCGTCATGATCTGATCTTTGGCCTGGCGTCTGGCCGTCTGTCTGGAGGCCGGGCCAACTGTGCGGCACTGGCCGGAAAATCCACACTGAACCGGCTGGAGCGCAGTGGCCAAAAGGCAGACCGTTACTGCCGCATCATTGCTGATCATGAAGCTCTGGCCGCGCTGTTCGTCACGCTCTTCATGGACCAGCATGAGCGGGCTCCTGCCCGGGTCGTTCTGGATGTGGATGCGACTGATGACCGTATCCATGGTCATCAGGAAGGCCGGGCCTTTCATGGGTATTACGGCCATAACTGCTATCTGCCCCTGTATGTCTTCTGCGGGGATTATCTCCTCAGCGCAGCCTGCACACGGCAAACCGGGATCCGGGGAAGGAAGCGCTGGCTGACATCAGCCGGATCGTGAAACAGATCAGAAGTCGCTGGCCCCGGGTGCGTATTCTGGTGCGCGGGGACAGCGGCTTCGCCCGGGACACTCTGATGACATGGTGCGGAAACAACCATGTTGACTTCCTGTTCGGGCTTGCAGGCAACACCCGCCTGTATGACCGGATTGATACGCTGTCCACCATGGTCCGTGAGGAAGCCACCAGCACAGGCAAGGCAGCGCGCGGTTTTGTCTCCTTTGACTGGATCACAAAGGACAGCTGGACACGCCGCAGACGGGTCGTGGCCAAGGCCGAATGGCGCCACGGCAACCGCTATCATCGCTTCATTGTCACCACGCTACCGCAGGGAATGTCCGACCCCCGCCATCTCTACGAACAGATTTACTGCGCACGCGGGGATATGGAAAACCGCATCAAGGAATGCCAGATGGATCTGTTCTCAGACAGGACCTCGTCCCACACCATCCGGGCCAACCAGCTCCGGCTGTGGTTCTCGGCCGCAGCCTATGTCCTGCTGACCGCTCTGCAAAGACTGGCCCTCGGCCAGACCAGTCTGGAGAAAGTAACCTGTGGCACAATTCGCGCACGACTGCTCAAAATCGCGACAGTCGTAAAGGTCAGCGTGCGTCGAATTGTCCTGTCCATGCCGGACATGTTCCCCTGTCAGCATGAATTCGCCCTCGCTCATGCACGATTGCGAAGGCTCCGGCAGGCCATCTGAAGAAACAGACAGTGCACAGACCACATAGCTTCCACCAACACTGCCTTCTCAGGCCGTGACACCCTCACTGCGTTCAGAACCCGCCGCCAGAAGCACAATATCGTCAATATTCCAGATCGGGCTCCTGTGGGATGACTGAATTCTACAAAATAACCCGAAATTGCCTCAAGTGTGAGAAATCCGCGTCGATCTCGTGGATCGGAAGATGATCCCAGCGATGCCACCGGCGGATCACACTCAGAAGCTCCATGTCAATCACTCCAAAAACCCCCAGCAGATGATGCCGGGGAGTGTGGAGGCATGGGTCAAATCTCGGTTCTTCCACACTTTTCGTGATGGGTATCTTGTACTGAGGTTCCGGAACTGGGAAATCCAGAAAGTCGTTCACTTTCATGGATATTCCCCAGTGTCACGCCTTCGGTCTCTTGATCTTCCCCGTTCCCTCGTCGTTCGTCGTGTTGTTGCACTGGACAACAGAGTGGAGATCGAAGTCAGTCTGCGAAAGCGGAGTGCAGTGTGTCCGGACTGTCAGTGCCCGACAAGACGCATTCACAGTTTCTATCAGAGAAAACTCGCGGATCTTCCATGGCAGGGCCGTCCAGCCACGCTGATCGTTTCTGTGCCGCGCTTTTTCTGCCAGACGATGCTTTGTCCACGTCGGACGTTTGTCATGCCCCTTGAGGGGATAACCGTGCGTCATGGCAGACAGACCACACGTCTTGCCGATCTTCATTATTATATCGCCCATACCCTGGGCGGTTCCGCTGGAGCACGAATGACCGTGCGCCTGTGTTGCCCCATCAGCGCCGATACTCTTGTCCGCCGTCTTCTCTCACGTGCGCAGAACACCACAAAAGGCATGGCCCGTACACGTGTGGTGGGGGTGGATGACTGGGCATGGCGGCGGGGACATCACTATGGAACGATTGTGGTTGATCTTGAGAAAAATGATGTCATTGACCTCCTGCCAGATCGGGACGCTGATACCCTTGCCCGATGGCTGCAGGTCCATCCCGGTATTGAAATCATTGCCAGAGACCGTGCCGGTGCTTATGCAGACGGATGCCGCAGAGGCGCACCATCCGCACTTCAGGTGACAGACCGCTGGCATCTGCTGAAGAACCTGTCAGACGCTTTTGTCAGCATTCTGGACCGTTTTACGACAACAGTGAGGACCCTGACACGACAGCTGAACGTATCAACGGCAGTAAGCAAAATATCTGAAACAATCAGAGCGCATCCAGAAGAGGCGCAGGCGGTCGTCAGGTCAGCCTCTGGGGAACGACGTGATATTCTTTTCAAGGAAGCTCTTGCCCTGAAAGCAGCGGGACACAGCATTCAGGCTATCGCCACAACGATCGGGGTAGAGAGAAAAACCGTGCGGCGCTGGTTTCAGCGGGGCCATGCACCACCATGGAAAAGGACGGTTCCGCTACGCAGCATACTCGTGCCTTACGCAGCCCACCTGGAAAAGAGATGGTCCGAAGGATGTCGCAATAGTCGTCAGCTATGGCGGGAACTCCTGGAGCAGGGCTTTGCAGGACAATATGGCACCGTCTGGAAATGGGTGGCGACGCGACAGGGATATTCCGCGAAATCCGCTCCTTCCACGCATGTCGCTCCACCTCTGGGACGCAGACTTGCGCGGCTTCTCCTTGCAGATGACCCGCTATCTGCCGGACAGGAGGGACTTCTGGTTCCTGCCCTTCTGGAAGCCGAACCGCAACTGGCCGTCACGCTCTGCTGGCTCAGGAAAATGCAGACCCTGCTCTGTAAAAGGGGTGACACCTGCACGGAAGGCAATCTGAAGGCTCTGCTGAAAGAAGAAAAGACGACGCTACTGTCACGTCTGATTCCCGCGCTTGAACGGGATGCGGCTGCCATTGAAGCGTCTCTTGTCTCACCATGGACAACCAGCCCGGTTGAAGGACAGATCAGCCGACTGAAAATGATCAAGCGAACCATGTTCGGAAGAGCAGGATTCGAACTCCTCAGGGCGCGTGTCCTTCAGCCCGCATAATCAAAAAACATCATCACGAAAAGTGCGGAAGAACCCATATGTGGACGGCTCTGTCTTGCAAGGGGGAAAATAGCGGTGTGACCGTGTCGTTTGCACCCATATGTCCGGCCTGTTTTTGCAGTGTTCAGACTGCTGGCCAAGATGGTTTCTGCGATGGAAGTTCCATTCAGTTCTGCGGTTTTTGAAAACCACGGGCTCTTGCGGAGTGTCTTCCATTCAGATCGAACGATCTCCCCATCTCCTCTTTGCAGGACTGCGGTATCGGCTCACACGATCACGTTCTTTTTCCGTGCATCGTGTTGGCCAATCTCGTCAGCAGGCGGCTGCCGCTGCCAGCGCAACAGCATCCACCGGTTTGCGATATGTCTCGCCACTGGTCATCAGCTTCCATGCAATGCGTGCCATCCTGTTGGCCAGAGCCACAGCAGCGGGTTTCGGCTTCTTTCTGCTCAGAAGACTGAGAAGCCACGGCGTGGCGAGACGGCTCTGTCCGTTCTGCCTGACATGTCGGAGCACGGTGGTCGCGCCAACCACCAGCGTGCTTCTCAGGCGGCTGTCTCCAGCCCTGGTGATCCCGCCATGCCTGACCTTGCCGCCTGAGGAATGATCACGAGGAGTGAGGCCTATCCACGCCGCGAAATCCCGCCCTGAGCGGAACAGATGCGGATCCGGGGCCTTCATGAGCAGAAGAGCCGCAGCCAGAGGACCGATGCCCGGAATTCCGGACAGCCTGCGGCTCACCTCCTGACTTCGATGCCATGTGGCCAGTTTTTTATCGAGCTCCCTGATCTGTTCCATCAGAACTTCATACTCTTCTGCCATCTGCGCAAACAGATCACGTGCGAGAGGTGGCAGCGTTTCTTCAGACGCAATCTGCTGAAGGAACGGGGCCACACGGGAGAGACCCGCAGGGGCGGTCACTCCAAATTCTGCGGCATAGCCCCGAATGGAATTGGCCAGCTGGGTCCGCCTGCCAATGAGCCGCTCCCGCATGCCGACAAGCATGAGGGCTGCCTGCTGCCCAACGGTTTTGACAGGTACAAAACGCATGGTCGGCCGGCTCATCGCCTCACAGAGGGCCTCGGCATCTGCCGCATCATTCTTGCTGCGTCTGACGTAGGGTTTGACAAGCTGTGGCGCCATCAGCCGCACTTCGTGGCCGAGTGCACCAAGGGTTCTGGCCCAGTGATGGGAGGCTCCACAGGCTTCAATGCCAATTACTGTGGGCGGAAGGTTCGCGAAAAACCGGATCATCTGATGTCGGCTCAGTTTCCGGCTCAGAACAACCCGCTCATCGGCATCCACGCCATGAAGCTGGAACACTTTTTTCGACGTATCCATGCCAATACGGATCAACTGGGACATAATGGTTTCCTCCACTGGACAGTCAGCTCTTCAGTATCCTCTCAGGACCGCTGCGAGCCGTCCACACCATCAGTTCTC
>VNJW01010849.1:0-37829 GCA_008042615.1 Drosophila auraria | reverse complement strand
GATTGGGCGTATTCTTAATGTAATGTTCCGTAATGGAGTTGAAGGCAAATAATAGTGGCGCTACCGCCATCGCCGCCAATAAAAAAAATATGCAATAAAATTGTCAATAAAAACACAGAAAAAAGTTAATTTATGTACTAAATTGCATATAATATGGCTTGCCTTTACGACTTTTATCAATTCCACATTATTCTCACGGCTGTCGAAGCGCTACAACCGAGCAGCGATTGCCTCCTCCCCCTTCCCCTGCATGCTGCTTACGAAATATATGCAATTGATATAATTCGCTTACGGAATCACAGCTGCTTATTAGTGTCTTTTGACAACCGTTTTACCCGGTTCGCTCACGGAATTCCGTTCATCTTAGTACCCGACCAAACGAAATACCACAAAATTCTTCTTCTTGCTCTTTTCGTTCTTTTTTTTTATATGAAGTTTTTCGTTTATGGATTTTTTTCGTTCATCTTAGTACTAGGCTTTACCATAAATTTGACTCTGCTAACCCGAATTTTGACAAAGCGCCGCTAAATTCTTAAATATATATGGCCTTTAGAAAATCGAAGCGACCGCAAGGTGGCTTTCATATTTTCATTTTATTAATATTTTATAATTAATTTTTGAATCCGGCGCGCTTGAATTTTATGTTATTCTCTCTTATGTTATCGTATGTTCTTCTTCTTATGTTATGTTATGTTATTCTCTCCCAAGCGACGTCAACAACAGCGCTCTCTGGCTCTCGCTCTCTCTCTCTCTCTCTCGACACCCGCTCAATTTCCCGAAGTGATTTCCCGCCCCCGCCACCCTCTCTCGCCAACGAACTGTCGAATTCATAGCCATGATGTAAGAGAGTGGGAGAGCGAGAGAGTTGTGGATTCTAGGTGGGACATGGGACCAGTGCTGCCATTTTTTTTCCAGAAAAAAAAGCTGTTTTTGGATGGTAGCAACGGCAAAAAAAGCTAAAAAATTTCTTAAAAAAAGCGTAAAAAAAAACGGTTTTTATGGTTTAATTTTTTTTCTGTGTTTTATTTATAAGATTTTCAGAACGTCGTCTAGTTCTTCACATGTTGGTACCGATCATGGTATTTGGCACTTTTATATATTTTTTGTCCCCGAAAAAATCCCACTTAAGCAGCGCGCAATTTATTGTGATTGTGATGACAGTTTGCGTAAAGTAGTGGTGGTCATATTGGCAAATATCGATATAAACATATGATAGAGCTGCCATTTGGTATATTTCTACCAAAGCTTGTATACGTTTTCACAGATTTATCGGAAATGGTATATTTTGATACCAAACTTTTTTTGTTTTTGCAAGTTGCATCCGTGCTGCTACATGTTTTCATGAAATTGGTGCCAGCATAAAAAAAAGCGAAAAAAAATCCAAATTCATTTTTAAAAAGCCAGAATTCCCGCTTCCCGCAATTCACATATTTTTCCCGCAATTGGACTTCGAAAAAAGCTGGATTTGACGGGAAAAAAGCTAAATTGGCAGCAATGCATGGGACTCAAGTGGGACTTGAAAGTCATGTTAGAGCGGCTACTAAGTGGAATGTGATATGTTTATGGCCAGATATTTAGCAGACTAATTTAAGGTATTGAACTAACATTAAAAACTAAGTTAAAATTACAATTAACTCTTTATTCTTTATACTTCTCCGTAAGTTAACAAAAAATTTACCGATAAATTACATTACTTTTGTAGTAAATGGAGCTTGTAATGAAAATTAAATAAATAAACAATGAAAAAATATATAAAAAATTGGAAATAAAAAGGCAAATACATTTCTGACTTCCCAGTAATTTTAGTTTACTATATTTAATCAGTAAAAATAAAATAAAGGTCCGAATATAGTAACTATCGAATATCGAATGGCAACAATGTTCCCACGTTCCGTTTTGTTCAGTTTATTCTTATTATTTAGCTTCAAAACCGACAAGTTGGCAACACTGGTCGGCAGCAGTCCCCGTTTCACGAGTTCCGTTTTGTTCAGTTTATTCGCATTCGGCAAACTGTTTGGACGTGTATGTTCGCTCGCTCGCGGTCTCTTTTTGAAACGGATCGGAACGCCGTGGGAGTCGGAAAATCGCTTGTCGCGTGTTCGCTGCGAGAGTGTGCGTGCGTGTGCATGAGTGTGTGCGAGTGCGATTGCGATTGCGAGCGGGTGTGCGAAATATAAATAAATAAGTTGCAAAGCCAATCTTGGGAAATGTGCGCTAATAATGTAATGTGCCCCGGATTCAGGCCAATTGAATATTCTGGCTAAACAGAAAATTCAACGCGAGTTCAAGTGAGTGCCAATTGCGGAGACAAAATGGCTGCATTTCAACGCATTTAATTTACAAGCAACAGAGAGCGAAAGAAGACGGAGGCAAAGGCAATCAGAGAACATAACACAAAGAGAGAGAGAGAGAGAGAGAGAGAAAGAGACATATGAATAGAGAGGGGGAGGAAGAAAGAGAGGGATAAAGTAAACATGTGAAAAAATGTTAAATAAATTAGCCTAAAAACTAGGAATAGTGTTTTAGGCAGCTATTTTAGTATTTAACTAAACTTGTTTTCAACCATATTATTTATTTATTTGTGTGTTTAAAGTTTTAACAATTTTCTTTTTTTCATTCAAAGCTGCAAAAGTACAAAGCAGCAACAATAATTTTATGCACTTCTCTGCGTTTGCGCCGCAGCTGTCCCTTGCTTCTCTTTCACTCTCTCTGAGTTATCTTCACTGCATGTGCTCTCTCCCTCTCTGCGCTTGCTCATCGACTCTGACCAAGTGCGAGCGGGAGACCAATAGCTACTCTGGCCTTTGCTGTGTTGTGATTTTCCGTATTTGTTTTAGTGTTTGATGTTTCTATCCTTTCGTTTTAATTTTTTTACGCTTATACTGGAATAAATGTTGTTTGAATTGTAAGAAAGTACGAAAGCTGAAAACATGCATATATAAAACGAAGTCAAATCAGCCATGATTCGTGCAGCAAACCTTAAGCAACAGCTGTTGTGGCCACAAAACGAAAACAAATAAAAATGTTCCCCTCCATCACAATCTTTTTCTTTCAGCAATACTATCGCCGAATTAACTAAATAAACGCCTAACATCAAAAACAAGTTTATTTTTTTATTTTCAATTTTAATTTATTGATATACAAATAGTGGAATAAAAGTTGCTTAAATAAAAGAAAAAGTGTACGTGACAACAGCTCGAGGAGAGTAAAGAAAATAAACACCAAAATATCGAAAATAGTTCGTGCGTGCTAAGAAGTGCTTCGAAGTTTTATGGCCCATGCAAAGGCGTCTGTATGTATGTACGTATTGTATGTGCAAGTGTGTGTGTCCAGGTGCGAGTGCTAAATTTGTTTTTGCAAATGGCACGGCCAGTGCGAAGCTCTAATTAAAAAGTCCCGAAGCGAGGAGGAGAGGGGGCCCCTACAGCAACCAAATACTGCCAAAGTGAAATTATATTGAAAAAAGAAAAAAAAAAACCCAGTCGCCAATAAAAAACGAACAGAAATCTGAGCAAGTTCTGTTTATTCAACCCCAGCCACGTTGGATCCCCATCGCATATAATGTCATCAAAATGTACTTTCAACATTGCATTCGTGTCGATCATTTCCATCATCATCGTAAATGGTGAGTGCTTAAATCAAATAAATAAAAAAATTTAAATAAAATATTAATTAAGCTTAGCAATAATATATTTTAGTTTCTTATTGCGAAGGGTTCTAGCTAACTCGAGGTCACAATAGGCTTAGTTTCTTATAGGTATATTAGGGCTCGACTATACGCCAATATTATAGCTAAAATAAATATAAATAAATAAAAACTCCAGTACAGACTAGTTTTTAAGTGTTTTAAATATTTAAACACCCTGGAATTGTAAGAAATCGATTTTCTCTCTAACAATTTGGTGTGCTTCTAAGAACGTTTAAAGAATTTCAAAATTTAGATTATTTCTGAAGTTATAGCGCTCTTTTACCAATAAAATAACCTCCGCTGACCCATAAAATCATATACTTTCTGCCACGTAAAGAATTCTTCCTTCGTCAATTATGTTATGTTGCTTTCATTTGTTGGGCTTCTGGGTGCAAATACTAACTTTGTTTCCGCCAGACTGAGCATTTATTTCAATGTTATTGTCTGAGGCTAGATTATTGCTTGTTTCAAGCTTTGATTTTAGCGGTTTTTTGTCTTTGGTCCAAAGTACACAATAGAAAAAACCAAACTAATTGTTTTAAAAAAATCATAATCTGAATTATTTTCAGTTCAAATTGAGTTCCATTGAATTTGAACTTACAGACACTAATGAAATTCTAACAATGCACTGTGGTCCAGAATCCCAGATTAGTGGCAGAAATTCTAATTTGTAAGCTAGCGAGCTAAAATTTTGCAAATTGTTTTCTATAACTTTTTTTTTGTGTTATCAAGTTGAAATGCGGACACTATGCAACCATGTGAGTTTCAACAACCTAGGATTACTGGATGGTATAGCCCCCATACAAACCTGTACTAAAATTCATAACTTTTTTTTAAAATAATTTAAATTAATTTAATGAAAATTAATCATTTTCCACATCTAAATCGAGGCAATACGCATCGATGCATTCATATGTGTCCAAATCATCTTTATTATCGTCAAATCGAGCCAAAACTCAAGTAATTTAGCGGAACTAAAATCAATGTTGTCTACAAAAATTCAATTTTAATGAAAAGGGGCAAAAACGGGCAAAAAATATGAATACCGTCGCATTATTCACACATTAAGCAACAACATTGCGTTGTTAGTTTAACTAATACACACAAATACAACATACTTTTATTCCACGAAACACAACGAGTTTGGGGTTAGAATTGCTGGAAATATCACATTACAAAAGCACATACAAACAAAGACGAATCACATTAAACAATTATTTATACACGAAATATGAAAAGTTATTTTGGTAATACAGAAATTTATAACATATAATCGAATATATTTAAAAAACGTGTTGAATTTACCAAGTTCAGCATTGTAGATTGTTTCACAATAAAAATGATTGAGTCGCCATAGGGTTACACCCTTATTATAAATATCTCTATCTTTGTTTTCCATGCTTTTTTATTTTGATAGTCAAAGAAATAACTGAATTATACCAATTTGAAATCGGCTTTTATTTGCAAGGCTAGCAAAGGCAAAGTTGAATGCTAATGATCAGCTGACTTTCAGGGCTGCCTAAATCGCGAGGGCTTTAATTTCAATTGTAAAATTATGCTTTAAGACTGCCCTTGGGAATACTCTACTGGAATCCAATATGGTTTTTGCTGAAATCTAAAAAAAAAAAAAATTGAATTTCTGCCACCAATTTGGGATTCTGGACCACAGTGCAATGTATTGGTTGTTTTAAATTATCATCGGAAAATTTAGAATTCGGCTCTTACTTTTTTCTTTGGTCTTTACGTGTTTCTCGCTATAACGAGCTAAAGCCCGGAATCTTGGTCCCTAAAAAATGATTCATTAAGGGCTATAAATGTACACCTACTTGCATATATGCATTTATACATGCGTATGTGAATACATACATATGTGTACATACATATATGTATGATTCAACTTCTAGTTATTTGCTTCGATGAAGCCAATCCATTGTTGAGTCCAAGGTGATTCAAGGAAATCACAATAACCCTATGGAGACTGATTCATTTTTATTGTGAAACAATCTACAATGCTGAACTGGGTGAATTCAACACGTTTTTTAAAATATTTTCGATTATATGTTATAAATTGCTACATTACCATAATAACTGTTCATATTTCGTAGAATTAAAAAAAGGCTAAAGAATCGCTTTCTCCAACATGTTTTGCAAGCATTGAAAAATATGTTATATTGCTTGTCAAAAATCATTAAGTTTAGTTCGCATACAAATATTTTATATGCCCCAAAACGTTTTTCGCCACTTCAACTAATTTGTTTGCTTGGAAAAACATTTCTCAGTTCAACATTACAAAATGCGAGGCGGGGCTACAAGCATAACAACAACATCCACTTTTGGCTAATTAGCCAAAGTCAAGCAACATGAGCATGAGCACACAGAGAGGGCCAAGAAACAGATGGAGAAGATGGCTAGAGAGGCAGAAGCGAAAACTGGTTTATCCACTTGGCCGGCTAATCTGACAACAAAGAAGGAGAGCAAGCCCAAGAACGAAGAACCGAGCTGGATAGAGAATAGGGAAAAAATTTTCGAAAAAATACGCTTAGTCACACAAAACCAAAAAAAAAAAGAAAAAAAAAATGAGCGACAAGTTCTTGGAATTTTCTTACTCACATGCAAAAAAAAAAAGGTCAATGTCTCGGTTGTATCATAAAGAAAAAAGAATAAAAACTTATAAATATGTACATATATGTACATATGTATGTATATGAAGTTGCTACTATCAGAGAGAAAAGGCCTTTGTCTGGATTTTTTTTTCACTATCAGTTTATCCCACAATCAAGCAGCGGAAGCGAAAGGAAGGAATACAAAAATATATAAAATGGAGCTCTGAAGATCAACGTTGTTCAGATAAATAAACCTGGAGAACCTGATAACGCTGCGAAATTAGATAAAGATACTTGGAGCGCAAATAATCGTGTCTAAATAATCGTTTACGTAACTTAATCTTTAGATTGTTCTCACTTTGTTTGTTTACGGAATTAACTAGAAACTTTAAAGTTTGGCGGAAAAATCAAAATGTTCTAAGTACATTTCAAGCCATCCCATCGACCATTGAACACTCGATTATGTGAAATATATTTGTAAAAATTTTGTTTTGCCTTACACTGTGATGACAAATTTAATATCTAGAATTAACTTCTTGAAAAATGTTTCTCTTATGGCAGATTTAATGAGCACCAGCATTTTTTTAAATCGAACGGAAAGTATTTCAGGGTGTTATGAATTTACTGTGACCAGAGATTGCTTGATAGGTCGATTTATTTGGATGTCCTAAACATGCTTAATTCTAACTTAAGATTCAATACTGCACAGATAGTTTAAATGCTTTTTTCGAGTCACAGCTGGAATTTACCGGTTTGTATTATTATTATTAATAAGCTGACGACTAAAAGTTCCTTCATATTCAATTTAGACTGAGCAAACACTCTCGTAAATCACATAAAGTGCGGTAAGCGGAAGGAGAGGTGTAGGATGCGGGGCTAAAAACAATGGACACTTTTGCAATTTTCCTTTGCTTTATTCCCCATACGTGCCCAGTGCAACATAGTAAACAAACAAATAATGAAGCTACCAACAATTCAAACTAGAGATGACAACGTGACCGTGAAAGGAAATGGTTGTGTTATTTTATAATAAAAAGATGTGACCTAAAATTATATCTATCATGATGATATATTGTGTTGCCCTGTTTTCGCTGTGCTATCTGCCAGATACAAATGTATTCTTCATTGCAAAATGTGTTACAATCAACCATCGCCATGCATGCGACTGACATTTATTGTTTGTCGAGTAGCAACCGAATAAATATAATAAAAGAAAACACATTTATTTATACGTGGATGTACATGTGGCGGATAAATCCCTTAAGCTTGTTGAATGAGTCAAGCGCATGGCACTTCAAATTGATGAGTAGCTTTAATGAAAGGGCGTGACTTGATGTAAATTGCTTTCTAGGGTGCTGCACATGCAGAGAAATGTAATGTTAAGGGTGAATGTATAAAGGTTGAGTCCGGAAAGCGTCGTTATCCTGGCAGGTGAAACACCCGTCGATAATTTCCAATTCGACGATTTCGTAACCGAGTTAAATGGTTTTTTGTAAATATTAAAAATGTGTTCACATTGCTTTACATACTTCAATTAACAGTAAGCATATATTTTATTATTTATTTCTAAACTAAAGCAATTGGTTATTATTTTAAATCAATTCAATACTTTTTTACATCGAATTTTTACCATGTTTAGATGTAAGACTTTATTTTTTCTTTCTATCAAAGACAAGCCATTATCTATGGTATTTCCAAGCACTAAACTCATTTCAAAATTCAATTGCGGTTAAATATGTTACAGTGCGATTTGCACAACCTTTTGTTATCTGGCAGGCTGATAAATGTTCTTGTTTTCTTCGGATTTTTATATAGCGAATAATTCAATAAGGAAACCCAAAGTTGGCTACTAAAAATGCGCTTAAATTGGACTTTATGTGAGAATTATGCTGCCTCATTATGCCAAATGGCCTAAATAACAATCAAAGCGGGACTTCTCGCATGACACCAAAGGGGGTGGTAAAATTTAATTAAATTATTAAAGTTGCGCGGTAAGCCACAGAGATACGTAAACAAACAGACGAGAAGCAGACAAAAGGCATAAAAACTTTTCTTTTCTTTCCTTTATCCACTCTTTTTTCCGAGTCAAGTTGCGAAGAATAAACAAACAGAGGCGAGCGATTCGCCAAGACGGAGATACATTATGCACAGACGCAGCTACAGATATAAGATACAGCAACAAACCGAAGGGAAAAACAAACAAAAACGAAAATGGGAATGGGAATGGGAATAAGAAAAAGAAAACTAAGAACAAGACCAAGTCAAAGCACATTTTCCTGTTGGCATTCGCTTTTCGCATTCGCATTCAAGTGCAGACTCTCATTCATTTGACTCGGAGGGCCACAAAATTATGTGCATATACATGGATACATGTAAATAAATCCCTTCATATACATACATATAGTTTCATCCCTTTCAGGAGCAGAATCACAACGAATTTAAAAAGTTTGGCTTATTCAAATATATACGATTTTTATATGAACAAAAAAAGGAAGCATTAGAAACGTCTTGGCAAATAAAAACTATTCGATCCTCACAACCATGGTCGTCCCGAAATGTTTATTAAACAGCTTAACCTGCTTTAATTTGCATTATCATATAAATATGTGTATTTAATAAAAAAACATTATGCATGTCAATTTCTTTTACTATTCTATCAAAATGTTTGAGATTAACTGAAAAATGTTTCATAATTTTTGAAGTTCTCGTAGATAAAATATAATATTAATTAATAATTTTAATTAGTTAAAAACCATTTTGCCTTTGAGGGAAAAGAGAATTCGGCTGTTGAGGGAACTCTGCCTTCCATTTCCTTTATTGTTCAGTATTCATCTTTATGCGTTTTTCCACTTTGTCTGTCTCGCAATTTTCTCATTGTTGCTCGGGGTTACGACTGCTAAAAATGGGAGGAAAAGGGGTAGGGGTTGGTAGATGATGGGGCCGCTTTTGCTTTTATTTTTATTACGACTTTACTCCACAGAAGTCGACATTTTTATGCTGCGCGTTCTTTCGGGGTACTACCGTTCCCTTCGGTTACTTCACATATTCAGCCGGCTTCCCCTTCGTTTTCCGGCGGTGTGCCAAAGTTGATTTTCATTAGTTTTAATGCCGCTCATTATATTAGGTCTGTCTGTGTCTGGATTCGCTTTCTGTCTGTTTCCCTGCCTGTGGGACAGCAGATACATACATACATATAAGCCAGACACACGGCACACGCAGATTGCTGCCAATAAAGGCAAACTTTTGGCCAAAGAGTTGTGGGTCTGCTGTGTAAGGTTAAATATTTGATTTGTCGTTTCGGGCCAATATGCAGAAGAATCTTTGGATATAGTTATCATAATTGAATCTATTAAAAATATTGGCTATCTTTCAAACCAGCCAATATAAGTATACTTGCTTTTATCTAATAAAGTAACTGCATTCTAATATTTAATCTTTTCAGAAAAATAAATATACATATATGTACTATATACAAGTCAAACAAGAAATTTAAAACCAATAATGTAATTACTGATGATAATATTGTAATTACATTTACTTTTACCGTTGTAGCCTGTTTTTACAATGCAGAATATTTTGTAATTATTTCAACAGTCTCTATATTTATTTTACTATTGAGATATGTATATCTGTCGGTTTGCAAATTTCTGTTTACATTTGCCTTTATTGGCAAACATTATTCGCCATGCATATTTCGTTCGTAAGTATTGTTTTCGATTTTTTAATTTACTTTTCTGATACAGCAAATATTTTTAAGGTAGCGAAACATTTTATTTTGTTGAACAATTTTCTGCCAATATTTGCCACTATTTTTTGAGAGAATGACACAATAAATCTATGACTATCTTTGGTACTTGAAAATAAATGTTTACCAAAATACTTTTTATATATTGTAATAAAGTTATGAGAACAACCAAGCACTAGAGCGGCTGTATGAAAGTGCACATATGTGTATAAACAACTTACTAAGAAAGTACAGTTGAAGTTTGCCTGTGGCATTTTGTACATATGTGAGCCGTATGTTCTTTTACCCTTGGAGTCTAATACCATTCCAGCAATACATAGTTTTATTAAAATCCCGACAACGGCCAACATTTTTCGGAAAGCCCATGTATATTTAAGTTGGTATTATATAACCACTGTGGATTTTATTATTTATAATTTTTCTTAAAAAAGCGTAAGTTTGTCACAAATGTTTTATTTATTATCGTCAATTTCGTTTTTATTTGATATAAAGAACACTTCGAAATTTAATAAAGAATACAAAACATGAGGCTTCTTTGTTTTTAATTTCTAAATTGCTTTTAAATGTTTCCGTTGGCTTTAATATTATATACTCTTTCCGTCGACAGCCATAGAAAATGACCTTTGAAGAAACCCGAGTCCAAACCCTCAAGTTGGCCTCTTTTTGCCTTTTGGCCCATCAGGAAGGAAACATTTTGCTTTCTCCGCCTCACTTTGCACTTTTCCCCTTTTCTGCTTACTGAAGTGGATTTTAATTTGAATACTTTTGCGTGTGCTCTACTCCAAGTTACCCCATTTAACAAAAGCAAGGCGGGTTCTTGGTCTTTGTTATTTTTATTAAGCTTGTTGCAACAATTTATAAAAAATTCCAAGAAAACATTATTAATAAATATTCAACATTTTATATTTTTCAGGTTACGCAAAAGATATTTCTGGAGTTAAGAGAGGTGAGTAAAAGGATAAAAAGTTAGCCTAAATTTAAGTTACAGCAGTTGATAAACACTATAATTTATAATTAATAATTATTGATTAAGTGAACGGTATTAAATTTGATATGGTTGCTTCCAAAAGTTTAAGCAATCAAGTGAAAACTGCAATACCCTGCGTATGTTTTTCTTCCCCTTAGATGGACAGACCTAACCCCGATTTTTGGACATTTATGCAGTTTTTTTTTAGCCCCGCGCATTTGGCCCATTCACACGTCGGCACTTCGGCACGTCTCCCCATGGTGAAATTTATAATATGTGCCGACAAAGGAAGGAAAAAGAGTAGGAAAAAATGCCCAAAGTTGAGGAGCTCTAGAATTCGTTTAGGCCGTCCCACTCTTTCTCACAAAGCCACTCAAAGTCCCATGCTTTTTCCCATTTGTCTAGCATTTCGCCAACATTTCTCCGCCCTTTCTCCACTTTTTTTTTTTTCGTTTTTTTTCAGTCCTTGGCATGCAGGTTGCATCGCTGTTGACTTGTCAGTTGACTGACGGACAAAAAAAGAAGGACTGTAAAAGTATTGTTTTTTACTCGCTTTTTTTTGCCAGGCCATGCAAATGACATGGCGAACCTTGGTACACGTGTATTAAAAATATATATACATATGTGTATATATGTTAGTATTCGATTTTTTATGATTCAATTTTATGCTTGTAGCTGTTGTGGTTCCTGGCCAAATGGCATAAAATCAATGAAGCTGCGGCGCATTTGGGCTGGATTGGGTGGTTTGTTGGTGGAAAATACCCGCCAGTTCGAAGCGCCCTCGGCGCGGCGGTTGTCATTATTTATTGAAAATATAGTTTGATCAGTTTTTACTTGGCCAGGGAGCTGTGGTCGCCGGTTTACAGCTACAGATGCTGCCCGGACACCTTTTTCGAATCGCATCCTAGGGTCTCACCAGTTCGGTGTGCTGTTTTTTTACCCGGTAGCCGTAGGGTACCAGGGTATAATGACTTAGTGCCAACTGAGAATTTAGGTAGCAGCCTTTTCGACAGACCAAAGAGCCTATAAGAGGTAGAGTTAACAAACCTGTGAGAATATTCTAATCTTTGCACGTAGAACAAGTTTGAAAGATGTATATAAAATTCATTTTGCGAACGTACTCAGATGGGCATGTGATTTATTACACAATAAAGTGATCTATATTCATCTCGCCGGCATTTGCACTCAGACCTCAGGTGTCACAAGCCGAGGCTTTGAACTTGGGCGTTCCAAAATGTAACTTTTTCATATTATTTAATTTATTTTTACATTATTTTTATAACTGTGTTTTTTGAAGTCGATAAGTATAATTGTAGTTTTAAAAACATGCGAGCTTAAGACCATTTGGGCTGTGCATGCCACTGGTAAACAAATTTTTCATTTAGATAGATGCACAAAGCTTTGAGTACCGGGTATCTCACAGTCGAGCACATTCGACTGTACCTTTCTTACTGGTTATTCCTGCGGTCAATGGAATGGCTTTTTGTGTCTGCTTTCCATGCTTTCTGTCTGTTTGCTTGTCTGAGTCTGTGGGTGTTTTAAAATTGGTTATTGTATCAGCAAATTATTCACGTTTTTTTTTGGCTGCCGCTGTCTGGCAACGAAAAGTATTGAAAAAGTTTCGGAAAATGTATTTAGGTTTATTCTTTTCGTCGATTGTTTTATGAAGCATTCACTAGAGAACGTCTTTGATAAATTAAGCAAAATAAAATGTATGAGCTAATTGTTTCCAATTATAAAATAGTATAACGAAGTTTAAATTGGCCGACGAATTATCACAATTAAATTAACTAACTAAAAAATTATACAAATTTCAGAGGCCCTAAATGTCGAGTTAAAAAAAATCTAGAAAGCAAAAGGTTCTGTTTTTGTACTTTTGAACGCGCTTGCTTTTTCTACAATATTAAATGTTTAGTTCCATCTGCTATGTTTATTTCAATAGTGTTCTCATAAATTTAAGTTTACCTTTTATTTTGACCTTTTCTAGAACTAATCACTTACTTATTACTAAAACAACTGAGAAAGTAAGATAAAAAGAAGTTACAGAACAATAAAATATACTCAATTTCTTCCGCTTCACATTACAAATCCGCAGTTAATACGATTATGTGACGGCCTTCTAGGCAGAAAAATTGAAATTGAAATGGAGTGGCATATGTATATCCAAGAGTTTTCGAAGAGGGGCCATAAAAAGCTGAACAAACTGCTATTCCGTGGGGTATGACCAGTTAATAGCATTTTCCTCGGTTACGCCCACACAATCGACACAACGTTCAAGCGAGTGTGTGCAACAGCTTCTCTTAGTTTTTTATGTTGTCTACGAAGCTTTGTATCTTCCCCTGTGTACGGTCTGGACCTGGAGTTATGCAGTTGATTATGGGAAGGAAAATGAAGGAAGTATGAAACGTTGATTGCATCACCGGATGGACAAAAAATAGAGAGCAAAAAAGAGGTGAAAAAACCAAAATTTTAGAGACGAAAGGGCTATATGGCTGGCGAGCTGATTACTTCGTGGTTTGTTGCATGTAGCTGTGATAGTAAACAGATAACTGTGCTAAGAAATGTACGGTTACTATACGTATAATGTTAGGCTTTTTTTTAGGAAAGTCTTAAGACCCCTTTACTCAATTCAGCTTTCTTAAGAAAAGCATTGACTTAGCACTAATACCTGTAATATACTGTGTATATAAAAATTGTTTGTTTAGATTTACTAAATATGTTCTTGATCTTATTCACCGGTACATCCTTCCAACATCGGGCGTTTCTGAAACATAGCGCAACCCTTATTCTTATTCTTGCACTGCGCTGTTAATCGTTTCTGCTCTGCATTGGGTTTTAACATGTAACACTCGAAAAGTTCTTGAACAAGGGTATATTGTATTTGTGCCAGCGAAAAAGCAGGAAAAATGCATAAAAACCGATCTATCGACGAAGAAAACTACAAAAAATAAGATGAGCTTAATAAATAGGTTGCATGGCAAAGATATTTCAGTTTTCAGTTGTCTGTTGCTGCTGATTTTCTCTGTAATATGTTGCAGTCTCTATAATATATTCGTTGCCAAAAAATACTGAGAATATTTGTGTGAGGGTTGAAGGTCAGGTAACCTGCAGTCGATCCACTCGACTATAGCGTTCATCCGGGCTTCGCTTTTTAATGTTTCCCCTTCTTTTGCCAAACAGTTTTGCCCCTATCAGAGACAGAACTGAAAATTCTGGAGTTTGAGCTCAATGTGAAGTGGAAGCGAGATGCACTGATTAGCATTCGCCGTTTTCATACCCATCCTGCCATACAGCCATGTTTTGTTTGTTTTTATGCTTTGCTGCAGTTTGCTGTCGTTCTCAATATTCCAGTATTTCCCTTTTTTCCTCTGTTCAGCTTCCATTTTGCTTTAGAGCCATTTTTATCTTCAATACACGCTCATTTACGCTGTCTGATAGCTTTAGGGTACATTCATATCCGTTGTCTTTTTTAACAGGGATATGCTTAGTTGTGGGCGAGTTTTGTGTATATCTGCTATGCATTTTGCTCCTGATTTAAAATTCAGCAATTTTTTCATATTTTGCAAGCCAGAGCTTTTTAAGCGATTGAACGAACCATTAAGAATGTTGTTACATAATTTAGCAGCTGGAATATATAGAGTATATATATATTTGAAGGTGTAGGTGTTCGTATGATCAGACGGACGAAAGTACACAGCTAAATCATTTTTTTTTCTTATGCCTCTCAAGAATATATCTATTTAATAAGTGCCGAGATCCCTCCATCTGCCTGTTAGATACGTTTTCCTATAGTCCTAACAATGTTAAATAGTTCTACTCATTTTTAAAATATTGTTGAACGACTTTGTCTTGCAAATGTTTTGCGAACATCTCTTATCACTTTAAAGATGTAGATAAGTATAACGCAAAGTATTCTAAATGTTCTCAGAAAAACACATTGCCAGTATTGTCGGTAATAAACAATTTTGTTGCCGACAATTTAATCAACTTTATTCTGTTGTTCATTTTTTCAGACAACAGGTCTGACTCATCCTTTCATTGGTTATTTGTATCCTGTGCAAGCCAATGGCCCTTCTTAGTGCCAAAAGGGATTTTCATTTCATTCCTACTGTTCGTTGCTTGGTTTATATTTAATGCCTGTTTAGGGTTATTGGCGACATTGACTACCCAATAACAGGCATAAATGTCCGGTTCTGCTGGAACTCTAAATACAGTTGCTCTACCCTTTTGGTAATAAGATTGAGTTTTATTGCAAGCCGCGTTTGGCTGTCGGTTTTGTGCTTTATTAGCAGCTTTTTAGGCTTTCAATTCTGCTGGGATTTCTTTTAATTTGAAAAATCCTAGTTTTAACTGACCACTAACTCAACCTGTAAAATCAAGATGTAGAGGCTAAAAACGATAATCATGATTACACATTTGCGTCACAAATTGTAGCCTCATTTCACTTAGGAAATGCCATCCAGACAACTGCTCTACGACAATCTAAAAACTCATTACCCGGCGCTAATCAAAGGCACACGCACAGGGCCAGCAAACGTTTTTATGTTGTGTAATTAGGATGTTGGCAATGCCGACGGGGCGGACCACATAGCCCACCCACACATAACTCGGTTATCAGGCACAAGCTTGCTAATATAAGCATTATACTCCAGGACCGCCTCCGTAAATGAGTAAAAAAAGACAAGAGAGGTCACAGAACAGCATAGAAAGTATAGCACACGCAGTAGGGCAAACACGCAAGCGAAGCTAATGTACACAACTTAATTATCAAAGGGAAATCGCAGACTTATGTATGGGATGCTCGATATAAATAATGACCGCCAGACAGGGGACGGTCTGGACTGGAGGGGTATTAAGTTAACGCATCTTTAATGAATTAAGATTCTTTATACAATCTGGCTCCTCTTCATTGCTTTCAGCAATATAAGAACAGAAAACGAATATGAAACTTATCTATAACAGAGAAAGAAATTAATGAGTTTCTTGTAAATGTGAGCATTATAGGTTTTTAAAATCTCGCCCCTATCGAGCCTTGCCGGTATTAAAACTTTGGTAACATCTACGTAAGGCATTAAAGGAGCCTTCGACCTATATATCATGATTGGCGTATCCATCTTTTCTTTTGTATTATCATTTAGAAACATATTGGTAAGAAATTCAGGAATATCTGCAAGGGTAAATTCGTTTGTTAAATTCTATCTAATTATAGATTACTCAATTCCAATGATTCTTTAAGCCAGCAAATTAAAATAGTTTTATATTTATATTTTATTGCTTATCTTAAACTGTTTCTTGTATAATACAAATTGTTAACCCTTTTTTTACCCTTGCAGAGGGTATTAAAATTTTGCAACGCAGTGAAGGAGCCATCTCCGACCCCGTAAAGTATATAAATTCTTTATCAGCATCACCAGCCGAGTCGATCTAGCCATGTCCGTCTGTCTGTCCGTCTGTCCGTCTGTCGGTTTCGACGCGAACTAGTCTCTTAGTTTTTGAGCTATCGGGCTGAAATTTTTAGCACAGTCCTCTTTCTTTAGCACGCAGTGCTAAGTGTCCGAAATCGGATTCTATAGCTGCCATTGGAATGATGGCGAAATTGATGTAAGAAATGACTTTTAACTTCTCAGTTTTTCAACGAATTTCTAAAAATTTCGAAATATGTACCTGTTTTTTATAGTTATAGAATTACGGTTTCAATTTTATTAAGATCGGACAACTATATCATATAGCTGCCATAGAAGGGATCGGTCGAAGTCAAACATTTTTTGAAGTCGCCATTTAAACAGTTTTTGTTCGTTTTGAGTTTTATTTTCACAATTTCATCGTCCACTTGTTTTTGGATCCGTTTTGCAATCCGTGGCTCTCCCTCTTTATTTCTGTTTTCGGTTCGTTGGAGCATTCGCTGTGTTCATTGTGCTTTGCTGCATGTTATTAACCCCGGACAGGGAGTTTGGATTTAAAAGATCGATAAATTACAATCAAAGCCATTCGGCGTTAGGCCGTGGACTAAATTTAAGAGTTGCGAAGTTTTTTCAATTATTTAAAGTCAACTGATTTCTGTGAATTTAAAAATAAATCTCTGTAAATTTATTTCTAAAGGTAATTGTTTGGCACAGCACTAATTGAGTTGTCTTTTGTTCAGTAATCAGTTCCTTTAATTGAAAAGCAAAATAATTTTCTTTATAAAATTTAAAAACTTAATTAATAAAAATAAAAATATTATAATATTAAAATATATATTGAATACAAAATTTAAAGCAATTAAAATAAAATTTTAACTTTTACTGGATTATAGAATTTCATACTAGGCAGTGCTTTTTTTTTAGTCGTAACTGTATATGTCCAACACCTGCTGTTCAGTGTACACATTTTTTTAGAACCTGACGTTTCTTCATAAATAACTTAGTTAAAAATTACACAAATCCAGCATATTAAAAATGCATAACACTTGGCACTTGCTGACATTACATATTTTTAAAAGAATTTTTTTCAAGCATTCTATTCAAATTCCTACTCACTTGCGTTGATTTTATTTTACCAACCCCCAGTTTATAGCAATCAGCCAATTCGGTGGGCATTGTCTGTGATAAATCAACGAAACACAAAAGGAAAATGAATAAAGCGCGAAAAAACCCACAAAAGTCACGTTAATGCTGTCTCGCAATTTCAATTTGTGTTTTGAACAGTTTAATTTTTAAGCCTTGACTGTTGCAGTTCATGATTTCTTCATTTTTGGGGTTGCACAAAATATCTCCACCAAATACAATCAAAAGCTAAAAATCTATTATTCAGGACCGGTGTTCCCCATTGTTTATTCATTCAGAACTGAACGTAAAAGGAGAAATTGAAGCAAAAAAAAAACAACAATATTGTCGGGACATGAAGGAGAAAGGCGAAAAGAGTTTTCAAGCGCATCTCAATGAAATTTGTTGTTTTCGTCCAACAGACTAGAATGGCAGGGGAAACCGGCTCGCAGGCTTCAGGATATATCCAAAGTGTCAAACGTAGCGCAGCCAAGGATTTCCAATTCCACAATTCTCTTGGCGCAAACGTGGAGCCGTTCGCCAGTTGGGCGACACAAAACTCAAATAGTTGGGGCCCCGAAAAAAGGAGAAAAGAAATTAAGTCGGAAACATGAAATAAAGATGAAGCGGCTGTCGAAGAACCTGACTCAGTCAGTCATTCAGTCAGTCAGTTAGTGCAATTCTCATCTAGGGGGATGTTTTTATGTTTCCAACTGGGATAGGGATTGGGTTTGGAATTGTGCTGGGCCCCGTCTTCGGGTGAAGGTAGGGCTGCTATGTTGTTTTGTCATTTATGCTGCTGGTGATGACTAACGAGCAAAATAAAATTGAAATCTGTTTACGTGGCTGTGCTTGTTTTGCTTATCCAGAAGCAATTACACGGCGGTATACTGTGTTCGAGAATTAAATATTTATTTGTTCTGTTTATAATAGGCTTAAGTTTGAAATGAAAATATTCAATCCTCTAATTTATTTACATTTATGCAATTTTTGTAGCATACTTTTCGATCGACTTTAAAGTGATATAAATCCCACATTGATTTAAACTTCTAAAAATACTAAAAATATATAAAAATATAATTTAAAATCACTTTAAAAAAGCTATCTAAGCAATTTAGAATTGTTGCAACGAATATTTTATTGCATACTTTTAGAGCGATTTTAAAGTGATTTCAAAACTCTACTGATTTTTGGGGCACCCCGATAAATAATAAGTCCAGATGATTGTTTGAGGCCCCTTAAAAAAATTTTCGCTCAGTGAATTCTGAGTAAACATCTGGCATATCTTGTCGCTTGCCATCTTTGTCTTTAGCCCTCGTTGGCCCGACTATTTGTCTCCCTCAATTTGTAATCATTTAAATTGATTTTTCTTGTCCTTCATTTTCCGCCTTTTCCACTCTCCACTTCACTCAACTGAACTGAGCTGAGTTGAGCTCAGCTGAACTGCATGCCATCCATTCATTTTTCGTTTTAATTGATGAACTTATTGACTGATATTCCAGACATTGATAGGGATAAGCATCTTAACCTATATGTGGCCATACATACACAACTACAGGCAACGTTCCAAGGCACTCTTCTGCATCCAAAAAGGTTTCTTAAATTGACTTTGCTTGCTCTGGTCATTGAACCCCCTTACTGCAGCTGTGTGACAACATGCAGATTTATAAGCTGAAGTCTTTTGGTATTGACGTCAAGACGGACCAAGCCCATACCTTGGTTACGTCAAACTGCCTTAAGTTTGCCTTGGTTCAAAGCAATTACCTAATAAAAACCTTAATTAATATTGCATGTCATACACACTCGTGGTGTGAGCAGAGCAGAAACTAAAGCTCCCTAAAGCACAATATAATTGAGATTGATGCAATTGCATATAAAATTCATATAAATTACTTGAGACCAACACAAAGGCTCTCCCGAACCGACTCCATCGGTTCCCAACAGCGCTAGCTCCGTCGTTGCATGGATATTCCTGGAGCAGGGTGACGCAGTGAAAGCGGAAGGCGGCGCAGAGAACTCGTTTGCCCAAATGAGTCATAAACAGTGAGGCGGCCAAAAGCGAGTGTCAAATGCACACATGTGCAGCATTCAGATTGGGATGAACCAAACTTTCGCACACTCGTCAGTACATTTGAGAAAAGGCTAAACAATTTGCAATAAAAAGCGTCTGTGCATCAATATGGAATTAAATGCTAGGGCTTTCTTTAATTTAAACTGATGGTTAAAGGTCTTAACCGGATATCGTATTGCATGGCAGACCCAAAAGATTTTAAAGTAGTTATTAGTTATTTATATATGCATCCATATATGTGTTTATATGTTATACACCATAAAAAGTAATTGTATTGTTTATTTTTTTATATTTTGAGCCACCCTAAAAATTATGCAGGAGCAGACTTCAGTTTGCCTCGAAGTTATATATCGTCATCGCCAGCTGCATTTGATTAGCACTCCTTTATATATGCATCTCGATACATATATAGATGTACTATATAGAGCCCATTGTTAAGTTAGCAAGGCAACTTTGGAATATTAAATTTTTTGTCGTCACTATCCGTTAAATATTTATTAATTAAAGCTAAAATAGCTATGATATTGTGTTTATATAGTTTGTCTCTTTAATGTAAAAATCGATCCATTCATTATTAACCTAAACTTATTTTAGCGTTGCTTTATTAAGATTTAATGAAGGACTACTAAAATAATAATAATAAAATAGGCTCAATAAAAATTAATTTTTTGTTGTTTTTTTTTTTGTTTTTTATTATATGCATAGCACAACATAATGGCATTCGAAACATGTGCACTTGCCTATGTTTGTCGGACAAATGTTCCTAGGACCTTCCCCTAGCTGCCATCTCTCACTCTGTCGCTACCAACAGCCGGGCTAGAACTGAGAGCAGACTTGACTTTGGCTTATTTATTGTCATGTGCCCATTTGGCATCCTTAGCAGCTCTGAAAACGCCTCGTGGAACGTGTTTGTTGATAAACACAACCATGAATCATTTCTCGTCACCGGCCCCCCAGTCCCCCATGTTTCGCATGATTTGCATATATGTGTGTGTGTGTGTGTTCATGCATGTGTGTTCTGCATACAGACTTTTCTTGTTGCGCTTTTATAGCCGGTACTTGTAGTCTTAAGGGTGTATTGCATCCGTGCAAGTGTATGAAACAAGCAGATAAATTACAAAAATATATCTTGTGAGTAGGTTCTGTACCCTCTTAATTCTGAACCCATTAAAGAACTTAAATTTACTTAGCACATTACTAAAACTTTTATTTAATTATATAGTAAATTGCTGCAAATATTAACATTTAACTTAATGGTAATAATTCTGTAACAAATTTATATTCTTACAGATATTCTTAAATTTAAACTTTAATATTAATATATGTTTGGTCATCGACAAACATCTTCAGCAAGGGAACTTGGGTACCTCTTGGTCGAGTCACTCCTTAATTTTTTCATGATTTGTTGGCGATTTTCACGCCTCGGTGGGTTTGGTTTCGTTGCGTTTCGCTTTTGAGCTTCAACTACTGTTTTGAGAATTTCATTTGTTTTCCATGTATGTACATGTCGCTTTACTGTTGTACGTATCTATGTGCCTGTGTTATCTCGACTGCGCTACATGTCCATTGAGCTTTTGTGTTTTGAGTTCGCTCTGGGGGATTGTACTGTGAGCCACTGTTTGCCTTTTCCCATCGGGCAGCTCTGAGTCGAGTTCAGCGGCATGTTTTGCTGATAAACACGCATAAAATTCATAAATTCGAGCGTCGGATTTAGCTACTACGACGCTTTAAGCTTGAATTATGTATACTACAATGTTCTTTGAGGCGCACATTCGTTGAATGTCTAATGATTTAAAAAATGGGCTGCAAAGGATGTGAAGAAAAAGCGTTGGATTAAATGCGTCATTCGCTATATACGTCAAATCATTTGGTAACTATTAAAATGGCTGTTTCTATGATTGAAATTAAAAAAGCAGAAGCTACAGTCGAGTGTGACCGTCAGGAAGAAGAAAACGTTGCCAAATGAAGACAAATGTTGCTAGCAATATGATGAGCAACACAAAAAACAAACAAGTGGGAAAGCTACAGTCGATTGTGACCGACTGTGAGATACCCAGACAAATGTTGCTAGAAACATGTTGAGCAACCCTCGAAGGAGACAAATGTTGCTAGGAACATGCTGAGAAACACCCAACAAAGACAAATGTTGCTAGGAACTTGATGAGCGCTCTCTCGCTCTCTCATCAATAAGTAAACTCAGAAACTTTATTGTTTAATAACCACTTTGTTTATCATCCGATTTAACTCAAATTTTCAGAACGTCCACGTTTGCCTACTTATTAAGTCTATCTATTTACTTTAAGCCGAAAATCACGCCTGTAGCTAATATAAGGTTTTTTTTTATGATTTTCGGGCGCGGAAGTGGGCGTGGCCAAATTTTAAAACAAACTTGATCTGCGTGCAACAGATTCCAATGTTGTCACCAAATTTGGTAACTCTAGCTCTTATAGTCTCTGAGATCTGATGTTTCACACGGACGCACAGACGGACAGACGGACAGACGGACATGGCTGGTGATGCTGATCAAGAATATATATATACATTATGGGGTCGGAGATGACTCCTTCTGCCTGTTACATACATTCTCGGTTGGCACTAACTTATAATACCCTTGTACCCTATAGGTACCGGGTATAAAAATTTTTGCGGGGAACATGTCGAGCCACAATCATTGGTGGGGTCAACACAAATAAAGATGTTGTAAAAGAAGAAAAATCTACGGAAGCTTTATTGTTCAATGTTCCATGTTTATCATTAGATTTTACTGAACTTTTACGCCTATTGCAATGATTTTGTGGTAATGTTGATCAAGAATATAAATCTATATTTTATGTTTTATACTTTATCTTACTTTTATATTTTATATATACTTTATAATATAATATTAATAATTCGTGTGTAACATGCTATTCCGAATTGTATTTCCGATTTGAATAATATCTGAATAATATTTAAATTCTTAACAAGTAAAGTTGTTAGTTCTTGAGTTGCATTATTCACTATAACATGTAGTACATTTTAACCTCATTTTAGTTACTTTCGCTTTCACTCACCTTTTTTGTGTAGAGTCGCTTTTCTCTCTCCCTCGGCGTTGTTATGTCACAGAATTGACACATTTCGCGACCGTCATTTACTTTTGTTATGCTAATTTACTGCCATGATGAGTTCTGCTCCTCTCTTTTGCTGCTGCCACGCCCTCAATGCCCGTCATCGTCGTCGTTGCCTGTAACCCTAATAAGCTCTATTATAACGCTTTGCTGCCACCGTTAATGCCCATCGCTCCAATTATTTTAAACATATTACAAGCAGATTTAGCACAGATTACAAATTAGGTTGGATGCTGCGGTGGGGTGCGTGGAGGGATGGTGTGAATTAGTGTGGGCGGATCGGGGTGGCGACTCTCCAACTTTGAAGTGCTCCGAACTTGGCGCACTTGATGGCACTAATTTATGCAAGGCCAACAATGCCACACCGCATAATCCAGACCGAGGAGCTAATTTGTTTATAATTTTCATAACTCAGCGTGTGCGTGAGGCGTAACTCATTTCCCTGTCCCCGTCCACCTTCCGCACTCTCTCCGTTTTAAAACTATTTACTATATAAATCTAAAATACGCATTTGTGTGTGTGTGTTTTTGCAACACTTGGCATCGCACGACTCGACACTTGGCAGCCATGGTGCAGATTTATTTTGCCGTCATGTGCCAGCAAAATGCAATTATTTCAATGAGATTTTTGTTAAACGTGCTTCAAGAAACTTAAAATTTAAAGACTAATGGTGCACGAAGCGAAATAATGGCTGGCAATGTTTACAACCGATAAAGGTAAATATGAAAAGTGAAAGTTGCATTAATTTCTGCGCAAAAAGAGATTCTCCAAGGATTTTATATGGCTCATTTTTAACGCACCATAAAGTTAAGCTTTGAGTTTTATGTAATTTGCATAGCAAACTTAGTACATTCACCCCATTTACAAAAGATTTATGTTGGGCAGTCAAGTAATCAGTCGTCAAAATACAGGGAGAAACCACCAGCATGCATAAGTGTATGGGCAGCGAGGTAAACTCACCTCCTCATCCCAGTTTCCTAGTTACGTGACCTGACCAGCAGTGACCATTAAACCGAATGTTGCATCAATCCGGTAATTAAAGGTAAGCGTTGGCTGGAGGGAGGCGGCAGTTCTATGGGGGATGCTTTGATAACGCCAGTGACTCTGGCCTGACTTTGCGGACAACGCTCCGTGTACGTTCTGTGTACGCTAGTTAACGCCGTTGTTGTTCACCGTAACTGTCACCACCCCGGGCTTCTCGTCCTGTTGGGGTCCTGCTTTTGATTGGCATACGTGCGATGGATGTCCCTACACGTGACCATAACCCAACCCGTTCCCAAAATCCTGCAGCTGGGCTCCGCACGCACAAAATGGCGACGTCTTGTCGGCTGTTGAATGCTGCATTTCATTAACTGGTGCAGCGACAGCGCCAACTGCCACTGCATTCTGCAGCGTGCATTGTGCACGTTCATTGTGCGTGTGCATTAGCGAGCAGGCCCAAGGCCTCCGCCCCTCGGCGCCTCACCCTATTGGCTCTGTGTTCACTGTGGTACGGAGTGGATTCGCGGGGGTCTGCGAAATGTTTCATCTTCGGAAGTTGTCTGTGCTGTTTACAGGACTCCCAACTGGCTGTAGTTATATTTCTTCGACAAAGTCGACTTCGACTTTGACTAGGTTTTCGACTACCAGCAGACGCTGAAGACCGAGGTACTAATGTTCTCCAAATTATAATAACTTTTTAGGTTAATAATTTACTTTACTACAAATTTTCTATACTTTACATTCATGGAATTGTGCGAAATATTGATTCAAAAATGTATTAGCAGAAATACATGAAGACGCGCACCACTGTACTTGAATGGGTGGCTGGAAAGAGATGGCAGTGGTCTTCCGTTATGGTCACAGCAACCTGCTCAACATGTTAATGCAACGGCGAACCAAAATCCAAATCCCCATGCAGCTGCTGCTTGCCAGCCCCACAGAGATTAGTTTGGCTGCGGAATGGGGTCGGCATGATGGGCTTTGCTGTGTGCATCCAAAACTCTCAACCCTTCAGATACATTTGCCCAGCTGCTGCTCCGCCACAGCCCCCTCTCGGGTTTCCTCATTTGAAAAGATAACTCCGCATTCTTGGCTATTCGGTCCAGGTCCAGGCAGGACTTGACTGTCCCTCAGCAGGGGATTTTTATTTGATTTTAGTGCTGGTGCCCTCTGCTTTGTTTCCTTTTTTCCTATCTCCAACTGCAGTTAGAAACGTGTGTGCTTTGCACTTTTATTAGTTCTGGCTCTTGTCCATTTCACTGAAAGTTCGCTATCTCTTATGTCGTAGGATAGTTTATTAAAAATTTATATGCTCTTTTTCGTGAGACTGTGAATTCGCTGTCTGCTTGCATCCTGTTTTCATCTATACCCAATGAAAATTGCAGTACAAAACAATCTCTTTAACAAAATATTGGCTTATCAGCACAAATAAATTATTCATAATATTTTGCCTATATAAACCTATTTATCAGTATGGGATTAGGGTCAAACACAGGCTTCTTAAATTCAAAAGCATATTAAAAAAATTAATTCAGTATCAAAATTGTGCTGTTTTTTGAGCTTTATTAAATTGCTTCTGTAATTTAATATGTAAAAGTGAGATTTTGTATATATTTATATATATGAATATATATATATATGAATTTTATTAATCATACTTTCATTACTTTCTATTAGTCTATTACACTGCCCAACACTCCGCTCAGGCAAACTCGAATACATACAAGACTGACTTTTACGGGTACTCAATTTTTCTCTCGCCCTAAAACTAAGTCGATAACATTTCTTTCTTGATTTCAAGGAAAATCGCTTCTGTCTGGGCGTAAAATCCAACATTTGAATTTTGTAAAAATTAAAATGCTAAACTTAAACATTGAAATTTTGTTTTTTTATTATTATAATTTTTGTATTTGATTATTGTGGTCTTAGTTTTAATTAAGCACCGATTTGAGGACAACGCTTCAGTTATTGGTTTTTTTATTTTTTTTTTTTTTTTGAAAACGTTTTATTTATTATACTAAGTGAACATCTAATTATATTTGTGTAATGTACAAACATGTACAAACATTCTTGCTTTTAGAAATCTGATTTTTTCTAAATTCCAAAGAGTAATGGGTATAACTAAATCAGTCTCAGATAAGTAGATGTCACTGTGAGTTATTTCAGCAACTGAGACCGCAACAGACCAAGCCTCTATCTCTATTTTGTGTTTGTATTTGGGAATTTCTTATCAGTTAAACGCCTTCATTGCTTGAGTGAAGAAAATAAAGAGGCTGACGAGTCTATTTTTACAAACAGCACAACTAAACAAACAACGTACATAGTCTAATTTGGTTTTATTCTAAACACTTCCAAAAGTTATTAACATTTGCTTTAACCCCAGGAAGCAAACGAAGATTAAAATACAGAGAAGCATAGTGCTTTTTTCTATGGATTTTCAAAGTTATGTTTAATACAACTAATAGTTGTTCGTTTTAGGGTGATTTCAGGCTTAAATTAGGAACGCCACTATAATTTTACTTTAAACTTAATAACCCAGGGCAAATGCTCATTAATATATCATTCTATAACTGGTATCTAGCTTGCGTTAATTTAAAACAGCAGCCATAAATTTACTTACAGATAATTCTGTTGAAATCGATTCGAGAATTGCCATTAATTTGCCAACTTGACACTTGAACTTAGCATGCAGTGCACACAGAACGAGAAGTACGAGAGGTCAAATGCACGTGCATATGTCAATGCCCCTAATTAATCGAGTTCATTGCCTGACCTGTGACAACATTGCCGGCAGAAAGGAACGGCAAAGGGGAATTAACTAAGTGCAAAACAAAAAGCGAAATCAAAAGTAAAAGGACAGAATAAGAGGCAAGACCGATGACCTTCGCTTAAAGTTCAGATGTAAATTTCCAGAGCCACCCAGCTAATGGAAACTGACACCAAGCCAAGCCGAGCCCGGGCCCAGATCCAGCCTTCCATTTTCATTTCCACCCATGGCATCTTCCCCCTTTTCCGCCTATGCCCGTCATGCAAATGACAGGTAATTGACCTCATAAAACATTCTCAGCCGGGTGGAATGGTGTGTTTGGGGGCGGAATGCAACAATTTTTACTTTTCATGTGTAATTTGATGTATGTGTATTTTACATGTTCTCCCCTTTGGTTTAAGCGCCTTTTCCTTTCCTCTCACCCATTTGAGTGTAATTTTTTGTGCTTCTGTTTTATTTTTTGAACACATTTGTCACGTTGCCAAGACAAAGCAAGAAAGATCGCTACGAATAAATGCTCCGACTACAAGATACCCGATAGTCGCTGCCTATAAGCCAAGTATATTGGAAACCTTAAACGGAAATGCTTCTGCTTCCGTAGATATTGTTATACATGAATAGAATCCCTTTTTCACTGCGCTCCATCTCCAAAATGGTGACATTTAAAATACAATTTCTGCTTCTTAAATTTGCATTTATTCAACATACCCATATAACCTTCGAGTACCGCGTGCTAAAAAGAACGAAAGACTAAAATGTTAATGTACCGAGAGCCGCCTCCCTGGCTCTTGTTCCGCTGCGGCACTTCAAGTAAACGTTGGAGCATTTGTTGGCTGGGGTTTGTGGAGGCGTCGGTGTGCGAGCACTGATGCCTACTTTACTTTCTTTTTCTTTTATTTTATCGTGCCTTGCGGCCGCCATATGTGGGCTGTATGGATAAACGAGCAATTACGATTAATTGCATTTGATAAAATGCCATTAAAAAATATAACACATATGTACGAGTACTTTGTAGCTCTATCTGAGTGCGTCGCTCCTCTAAAAGCATCGTCTGTAAATTCACGCAAAATGAGAACATTCTGCGGAGAGAATCGGGGTGAAGATAGAAATAAACAGACTAGTAATATTTAATAAATTCAAATTTAAATATATAAAGTTACAAGTAAAACTAGTACATAATACAACTAATACTTAGCTTTATATTATATAAACATAAATATCTACTAAGAGTTTGTACCCTTTTAAAAAAGTTATCGGTTTTCAATAAATATACTTTGAGGGACTTAGAGCGTAACTTAGAATTTTTCATTAAATTATTATTCTATTTCATTTTCTCCAATGCTTAGCTCAATTACTTGGGTAAATTCTGCTTAGTATTTGCATTTAAGCGCATTAGATTTTTAAGAACTGCTATAAAATAAATACAGACATTTAGGTTGACGATTATTATAATTTTTTTTTCGTATAATTGCCCGGGTCTGAGTTGCGGCCAGACGAAGGCATAATAAACCATAATCAAATATATTGTAATGTTTGTTTTTTCCTTCTCTTTACAGGTGAGTGCTCAGTTTGTAACGTTGAAAACGTGCTTGAAAAAGGAGCATAGCGGCGGAGTCCTTAAGCTCTGTCCCAATCCCTCCTTCCTATCGCCCGATGCTCCAGGTAAAGTTTGCTTTTATTATCAGACACGGCAGGGACAACAGTCGACGAGGATGACTCGCTTCTTTTTACCTGGCAGTTGGCAGTATGCCGAGAACAGCTCCTCGTCTTCCCCTCCCATGGCCACATAAATAATCGCCTTTGTGTTTTTCTTCTCCACCCAGCCTCCAACCACCGACCCACACCTTCGGCCTTTCTCTTCCCGCGCTACATGTTTTCTTTTATAATTTAAAATTAAATGTTGCATTTGGCACATAATGATGTAAAATTGCTAGCTGCCCTTCTGTGGGTAGGCGGGAGGGCCATGTAAATTATGCACAAATCCCGTGGGCCCTTCAACGTGCATCAGCTTTAGATATGCAGCAGTTAGGACCTTTGCCGCATCCTGGCATTTCGCCTGACCTTCCCCAACGGCATTTATAATGTCTGTTGCTCTCATGTCGATTTATGTACATACATGAGTGTGTTCCTAGGAAGGCGTCTTCTGAAGGGATAATTGCAATTTCCTTTGTATTTGACTTCAGTCGATGTAAGCAATATTGTATTTAACAATTTTCTAGATTCCGAAAAATGTTCAAAATTTCAGGGCGGTACTTCTTCGTAAAGTATTTCGTTCTGAGTTTATGTAATAATTTGAGGATCAAGAATTCTTTGGCAGGCACACTTGACTACAACCTTCTTTCCAATTTTAAAATATATTTTTTCTTTTAGTATCAGAAAACTTTTTGTGTACTTTTACTTGTGTGGGGCACTTTTATTTGCCTGGAAACGAAAAAATATGTACAAACCGGAATGTGGCATGAAGAGCAGGGACTGAAGACTGAAACATGGTCGGGTTCTCCCCAACGGGACTGGCTGCAAATCAAAAAGGATAAACTGTGCTTTCAGCTGCCATCCAATCCTGCCTCGCTCTGTAGGCTTAGATGCTCTGGTGGACGTTGGGGCGTGGTGGGTTCAGGGAGCATTCAGCATGATTATGAATTCGTTGCGAAAATGCAAACTTCCGTCATTGAGTTGCGAGTTTTGCTGCCCGTTTGCCGTTTGCTCTTTGATTTCGAGCCTGCATTTGCAATACTAAATGTATGGCAGACAGAAAGAGAAAGATAAATGGGATGAGGAGTGACTGAGGGCGAGTGAAGAGCATTGGATTAATGGTGGATAGCTCACTGAATGCGTTGAACTTTTGTGCAAAGTGCAATTGCATTTTATTCACTCACTCCCTTTCGACTCAGCGTTTTTTATGCGCCAATTTCTAGCGCAGAATTTCCATGGCGCCAATGTTTGGGCGGTCAACAAGTCCTACACGATTCAAACTACACACAAAAAAAAGACGGTATTCCAATGTTTATGGGCGTACACATTTTGTATACTCTAGCAGGTAAGAAATGTGTGCAATAATAATATATTCTATAAAAAACTATTTTTTAGAAATAAATAAATGAAAATTTAATGAGTTATTATGCGTGAACTAAAATGTGTTTTCTTAAAAAAAAAAAAATAATGAATATATCGTTGTCGTGAGGTATGTTGTGCATGTGGACACTCGCGTCACTCAGTCGAACTGGAATAAAAATAAACCAAGAGCGATAGTGAAAAATCTTTAAACAAATTGTGTACTTGAAAAAAAAATCCAGTCGTGAATTAAAAATTGTCAAGTTTACTTATCGAAAATAACCAATGTTGCCAACTTTTCCTTGAAAAAAAAAGCTGTTTTTAACGGGAAGAACGATCAAAAAAAGCCAAATAAATTTGGAAAAAAGCTATTAAAAAAGCCAGTTTTCCAACAAGTTTATTTGTTGCTTCTAATTAACCGAGAAGATGAAATTAGTCGTAGTTTTGTTATTATTGTTATTATTAATAATATGTATAACATTTCAACAATACTTGCAGCTTCTTCCTGATTTTCATACGATTTTTACGTATACGTAACAAATGTATATTGACGTATTTTATAAGAATTCGTCACAAACCGACCAAAGTCAGAAATGAGGTATTTTACTTAAAAATATGGGGGTAAAGTAATCTTAAAAGTAACGATGTAACGATCCCTTCTAACGCTGTCTTAAGTCCTAGTATCGACAAAATCAGTAATAATTGTATCATTTTTTGAGCATACGTTTTGTTATGTGGGCATACAGAAAAAAATCGGAAAAAAGCATTTAACAAAAATAAAAAGCCAGAATTCCCGCTGCCCGCTGTTTCTAAATATTTCTAGCAAACGGTCTTTAAATAAAGCCAGATTTGACGGGAAAAAAGATGTTCGCTGGATTAAGAAATGATCAAAACTTAAAGTGAAGTCTTGAAAACTGTTGAGCTTTCTTTTTGAAAAAACCAAGTTTAAAGAAAACCTTTAGAGTTCTGACATGTAGTAATGATAAAATAAAAATGTCTCTGCTTCCGTAATTTAAAAAAAATATTATTTTTTTTTTACTTTTTCATTAAAATAAATTAATAAATCAACAAATGCTAGAATACTATAATGTAACAATGATTCTCTATCAGAGTATCAAATTTTCGTTAGGATAGACTCTGATTACTCTGCTAATGAAAGGGATTCGTTTAGAAACTTAAGCAAATAGTACATGAGTAGCAGGAAAATAGCATGAGTGAAAAGGTGGCGAGGGGCCTGTGTTTTGCTACCTTGCCTGGTGTAATACATATATATGTACGCGTGTGTTTTGTATTTGAAATTCTGATGTATAGTTTTATACGGGTATGGGTGTGTGTGCCTAACCAGGATCATCACACATACGCACATGAATATATAGCCATGGCAGTGCCATTGCAGTTTCATTTTGCTTTCATGGACTCACCCGTAGCATTTTAATGCTCATTATGCATCTTTGCTGGCCTGGTCGTTGCCATTGGCATTACAAGTACCTCCGTATGCGCGCCCGCTCAACGCCCACGCCTGCTTTATTATGTTTATTACTGTTAAATAATTTGTATGCAATTAATTTAGCTGCAGCGAAAATAAGAGGAACAGGAACCAGCCTGATTATGGCACGGCCGAGTTTCGTTTTACATTTCTCATTAGTAAGCAGAGCAGGGCTATGAACGAAATTAAGTTGGAGTTGAGCAAAGTTTTATTGTAGTTTCATATGTCATTGGATAAATTGTGAACCGGGTTGGGTCTTAGGTTGTTTCATTCAAACAAACAGGAAGTATTTAATAGTAACTCATTTCTATTTACATATACTAGTATTTTTAACATGTTCTCGGTTTTCCCTTTAGCTGAAATAATATATTTCCTAACTAATAAGACATCTTTAGCTTTATATTTTTATTAAAGAGAAACTGGTAACTCTTAGAAAGTAATGGATAGCAGAAATGTACAACAGAAGTGAACAGAATAAGCAAAAAGTGCCCGCTTATAAAAGTCATAAAAAGTTATACATCGAATTGGGAAAGCCACAATTGTCATCATGCGCGCATAATTTAGGCGAAAACACAATAGGCAAAAAAGGTTTGCCTTTTGATGTCTATATATTTATTGCACTTATTGACAATCAGCAGCCATTAAAACGCCAAGTTGGACAAAAAAAAAACATAAAGTAAGGAAGAATTAGCCTTTTTTATTGCCTGTGTCAGGACAAAAGCAAGTTCAAGGTAACTCATTTGTGATTCATTCACCCTGACAAAAGAGTCTAAACATCAATTGTTTAAACGAGAATTTTGATCATTAAGTGATATCTTTGGAAACCTTGGAAGCTCCGTCAGATTCAGCCTTCGCAAAATCGTGCCATAAAGTCGTGTTTTGGTGTCTTACATATCTATGTACGATTGCAAAATTAGCTTACAGGTAAAAACGAAATCAAAGCCAGCCAAGCGGCAACTTACAATGTCAGTAGTTCAAGCGAGGTTAGTTCCACAACATTATATTTCCAAGTTAATAATTAGATTTTGTATACAACGTTGGCCGCAGTAACCGAATCCCAATTATACCAAGTAGGAAAGCTTCAGTCGAGTTTGCTCGATTGTGTGATACCTGGTATATTGTGTGCACTATCTCTATTTCGACCACTCTTCTACGCTTAGCCTGCAATATGCCTTCGCATTTTTTCTTTACACATAAAATTACGCGGAATCACTAGAGAAACAAAACAAATAAGCTTCAGAAGAGTGAGCCTAATTATGCTTAAATGTATGAAAAATGTTGACAAGTTAAGAGAAATGTTACTAGAAAGATTTCTATAACAGGGGTCGGCACCCAGACACACACATTTTTTTAGTGCGTATGTGTGCGAAGCTATCAGACCCGAATGATATTAACAGACTCGAATGATACTAACAGACCCGAACGATTTGCTTGTCTGCTGCTACGAGAACCGAGCAATTGTGTACAGGCTACTCGGTAGCTTCTCTGCCGCAGCGGGACCCGAACATATATATACGAAGCCGTTTTTACATAGCCCAAAAGCTTGCTACGACAGCCTAACAGAATCCCGAACAAACACGAACCGCTTATACTATACATGTGCCGACAGCGCTGCCTGAAAATGTTTCCTATACACTGTGTATACGAAGCTGCCGACCCCTGGTCTATAAGTCCATAAGAATGTTGTCACCAAATCTGGTAGCTCTTGCTCTTATAGTGTTTAAGACTAATTCGTATCTCTTACGGAAAAACGGAAATGGCTAAATCTACTCGCACAGTCAGCAGATCACAGATACGGTCGAATATTCCTATTCTGTTCACCCAAATCCCATTACACAGCACTTAGAAAATATGTATCTTAAAAAAGTTTTAATCTCGTCACACTTGAAGTGTTTTGCCATTACTTTTCGGCTTAATTCTTGGACTCTTAGTTCGTTTTACATTTTGGTGACTTAATTCCAACACCCCAATAAATATATATTCTGAGTTTACTGAGTCGGATTAATTAGAGCTGCAACTAACATTATTTAAATGTATGTGCTTCAAAAAGCATTTAGCTTTTATAAACACAACGATTTGAGCTTGCCAAAAAACTATGTAATTTTAATTAAAATATCAGTCCGCTAACCGGACTCTTTGCTCGGACTCTTCGTTTTCTAACAGTGATGAGCACATATCCGGACCCTTAGCAGTGGAGTACTAGTTGTTGCGATGGGAAATGTATCAAATGCATGGAGCGGAAGAGCAGAGCGACAATCGAGCATGATGATGATGATTATGACGACTACCATGACAATAGTGGGTGGGAAGACGAAGAATACGAAGTCTGCAAGCTGAGCTGCCTCCATGCGGGTATTTGCGAATGTCCAAGTTGCGTTGTCATTGTTGGTGCTGCCAATTTCGAGCCGTCGTTGTTGTTGGCCGTCTTGTTGCAGTTTATATAATCAAATCTCATGCTTCGTTAATTCAAAATGTCGCTACGTGTTACATGACAAGCTCGCTCCTTCTGCACAACGGGAAGGGCTCCACATTGTGCTACATCATCCTGACAGCGGCAAACGAGAAGGACGATAACTGAGCCGGAGAGCATAACTGAGTCAGTGAAACGTAAATAATACTGAGGCGCAAAACGAATCAATAGAACAACACAAACTTTCGCGTAGCCAGCCACATCATGGCTAACAAAACCCTCAATCTCCTTCTTGTATGCAAGGCAGAGACGCCCCCAAATGTATGCTACACCCTAGCCCTTCGCATTGCGTGCGCGTCAGAGCAATATTTTCACGTTGTTCCTGCCAGTTGGTTAAGGTACACATGTCAGTCCTTTGAAAGGTCTTCACAGAAAGGGATTTACAACCATGCCACGGGAATGTACCCTTTTTAGATAAAAGCAAGTAAAAATTTACATTGTAAAATATTAAAGGCTTTCGTTTATCTCGATACATAAAAGTGATTATTAGAATACCTATGATGATAAGAAAAAGGCTTGTATATCGATGAAATACGTATTTACCAAAGAGAATTGTTGAAGACAGATTCCGTTTCAGGCCAAGCCCTGGCTCCCCTAATCTATATCTGAGCATCTATAGTTTTGTTCCTTGCTTCTTTTTGGTCAGTTTGCTGTGTTTAGCGAGGTCATAAACTTTATTTGCGTTTATTGTTATTGGCATTGTCTCTTCTTAGTTTATGTTGCCAATAAATTCCTACCCAAGGAAGCTATCCCGTATAGCCCGAGCTGGAGTCTACTTTATTCGGTGTGCTATGATTTTAATGGCTTTGTTGTTGTCTGCTTCTAGCTGGTCTGGATGCTTGATAATTACTCTGGGGCCTTTTTAGGCTACGATTGTAAAAATAAATACAGGGTCCGCGTTGTAATAACATTTATTTTACCGAAACACATACTCATTTCCTATGAAACCAACAAGTATAAGAAAGGTCGAAAGGAATTTAAATCGGCTGGCGCTTAACAATAGAATAAATGCGATTTTTCCAAAGTAATAATTAATTTGCATTATTCGCGAACGCCATATTTACATACATATCGTGGGTATTCCTTTCTGTAAATTGTTTATTGGCGTATATATTTAATGGAGTATATTGTCGTCTAAAGAGCGGGGGTGTATGGAAAACGCCTAAAAAAAAAAGTTAAATAAGAAAACCTAGCAGACTGTGCAGAATTGGCAAATGTCTGGCCTGCTGATTTTTTTTTTCGTATCTCCATTTCTTTCGCCATTTTTGTGTTGATTTTGGCCCTTGGCTGCCATTTTTGGCAAACAATCAGCAGCAATTATGGCCAGCTCTCCGTTAATGGGAGTTGCCCTTCTTCCACAAAACAATCTTCCTGGCCAAGAAGACGAACCTTCTGTACCCCATCCATGCTTCTTACCAATTAATGCCAATGGAGGTTACACAAACGTCTCTTAATGATGCTGACGACTTTCCCATCCCTTGCAACCTCTTCATCTCCGGTCCCGCGTTTTGTCCCTGCTCCTGGCCTCTTTTGTGTGTATCTTTTCCAACCGCAAATTAATTGGCGCACTCACAATTTATTTCGTAATTGTAAAATTAATAAGTTTGTGGCTGGCACATTTTCTGTGCAAAAGATGGGCGGCTGCTTGCTTGCTGCTCGCTATTTTAGTGAACATTTTTAATTGCTCGTGTCGGCACAGCCTTCATCGTCACAAACAGTTTGCCAACTTTCAGACGACGGCAATTTCAAACTACGCTTCATAGTTTATTTTTTCTTTCCTTTTGGTTTTTTGTTTAACTTTTAGACAGCATTGGGCCTGTTGAAACTCGTGGGGGTACTCAGGCACGCAGCTACCTGGTACATAGAAAACTCGGGCAGGGGCAGAGCTATCAGCATAATGAAAAAGTTTCGAATTGTTTACCATACAGTGGGCCTAAAAAGTTAACATACTTACGTGGGATAAAAATATGTCTTTGATTTATACATTTTTATGAACTTATATGGCAGTAATAATTTATTTGTATACGTTCCCAAATTGTAAATAGTAAATTTTATAAGAGAATATATGTTTTTTGTTTTTGAAACTATTCACTAAAGGTTTTATTTGTTGTGCAAAAATGAACCTTTTTAAAACCCAATCCTAACTATACATATTTATTTTTCTCGTGTTCATTACATATTTATTGGAAACCCACTGTTCTAAGGCAGTTTTTGTTCATTTCCTTTGCGTTTTTCTTACTTCTGCTTTGGCAATATGCTCATTATTAATGTGCAGAGGCAACTCTCCATGCTTATAGAGTAGTAGAGGGGTATGTCTGTATAAATATTCATGTACTTATGTATATACATACATATATAGGAGATATATATGTATGCAAAGCTTTTTATTTTGCCAAAGTCAGTGGCTTGCAAAAAAGAAGGTAGAACTTTTTTAATGCTTCTCCCGCATTGTCTCCTTTTCTGCATGCTTTTTTCGTTGGTGTTACCATAGACATAGGCATGGTTACAGGGGCTGTAGCTGTATTAGCAACGCCATTTGATAATGGATTCCTTATTTATGTATGAATAAAATCCCTATGTAAACCGGGCTGATGGCATCGGGGCGGAGTTGGGGTCTGGCTGTCATGGCTTTGTTAACACGCTCTGCCAAGCACTGAAAACGTGCTAAACGCTGGAAGGCTCATTAACAATTTAAAAAGAAATTTTCCTGGGAAAATTGAAAGCAAGCGGCGAAGTGGACCTTAACTTTTCTTATATATACATATATTATAAATATAAAAACTTAGTCTTAAGACCTGAAAAAGAAAAATAAATTCTTGTAATTAGAGGTAATTACAAAAAGCACAAATTAAGCTTATCAGTACATCCACACTACACAGAAATAATATAGATAACACTTTTTATTCAAGTATTTTGAAATTCATTGATTTTTCCTCTTTAAAGTATCTTAAATCTGGTAGGGTTTTCCTTTTTGCAAGTTGTACAACACATGACACAAAGAGAGAGAATGAAAACGGGGACATTTAAGCCCAACGAATTGTTACCAAATAAGCGAGTGGAACAAATGTGAAATGGATTTCTCAGCTTGCACATAACCCAGTTTCTGCTTTATATATTGCAATGGCAACCCTATTGATATTTGCATATGTTCCATATAGGGAAAACTGCAAATGCGGTTGTGGGCTGAAAGCATTAAAGGAGTGAAGGATGAGCAGGAGGGTAAGCTGTTCCATTTACCCCTAGCCCCGTTTCTAGGTTATAAATCGCTCTCGACTATGAAACATGTTTTGGAGCTACGTAGGTCAGACTGAGCTTTGTCACTTTGAAATCAATCTTTTTTTTTTTTTTAAATAAAGCGTAGCAAATAAAAATTGTCCCCTTAGTTCCTTAACCAAAAAATATGTCTAATAAAATCACAGAAAGTGGATTTTAAGATCTTTCAATATAAAATCAGATTGAAAACATATGAAGTCATGCCATGGGAATGCAAAATAATTGCAAAGCTGGAAGTCATCCACCAACTACTGTTATATTTTTGTTACGTTTGTGGCGTTAAGTTTAAAACAGAATACTTTCAATTCTAATGCTCAAATGGGTCATGTTTGCAGTGTTGTAACCAACATCGCTGTTATGCCCTCCAGTGCAGTAAATGACATTATTAACCTAGTTTTCCGTACTCTGAGCTTACAATACACATTCTTTCATGCTCAGAACGTAACAGGCTTTCAGACATCATGCTCGCTTCGACACCCACGACAAACAACGAAAGTAACAAAAAACTTAGGTTCACGCCGAGCATGTTTAATACACTATCGCGAAATGATAAAAAAACGAGAAAGAAAGCTATCTTCGGTAAACCGAAATTTGTATACCCTTGCAGTCAGCAATTGGATCATTGAAAATCGATCCAATTTGGTAATGTAAAATAAATGTCAAATTATGTAAATTTTGTAAATTTTACATTTTACATGTAGAATTTTACATTTTCATATAAATCGACCGATCCCTTCTATGGCAGCTATATGATATAGTTGTCCGATCTTAATGAAATTAAAACCGTAATTATAGAACTATAAAAAACGACTATATCTCGAAATTTATAGAAATTCATTGAAAAACAGAGAAATTAAAAATTTTTGTACATTAATTTCGCCATCATTCCTATGGCAGCTATAGGATATAGTGGTCCGATTTCGGACCGTTCCGACATATATACTGCGTGCTAAAGAAATAAGACTATGCTGAAAATTTCAGCCCGATAGCTCAAAAACTGAGAGACTAGTTCGCGTAGAAACCGACAGACAGACAGACGGACAGACAGACAGACGGACAGACAGACGGACAGACAGACAGACGGACATGGCTAGAT